>JAQZBX010107851.1:0-10612 GCA_029593785.1 Cabassous unicinctus
AAAAAAAGTATTAATAAAGAAACGAGTGGCTTGAGGATCAGCTGCAATGATATCTGAAAATACTTTGTAAACTGTAGAGCATAGAGAACTATGCAAATAACAGGTGTCGGTTGCTTTTGTTTTAACATCTGAAAGTCTCAGATCCCCAAGGGTTTTAGGCCATGTGTCAAATTGTAAGCCTGTGTCAGCTCTTCTAACCCAGAGAAGTAAAAGTGCTCAGTTATGCTCATTATCTGTTGTTTATCACAACCCTTTTACTGGAAAGCCCACCAAAAACATACTGTGACATAATGGGTATCACTCTCTCCATTTCTGAGCTGACACATAAATAGGTTGGGTAATTCGCCTTGAGTCATGTAATAAACTGGCAGCAGTATTGGCATTATAACTCAGTCCTTTCCTCTGGCCTAGAATTCTCTGAACCATGAAGCCTTTCTCCAGGTGAAAAGGCTACCTGGAAACCACAAACTGTGGGGGATGGAGAGGCATGGATCACAAGCCCTAACTGGCTTAAAAGTTCTTTTCCATTAAAAATAAATAAATAAATAGATAGATAGATAAATAAGTGAGCAATCTCTCCCCCTTCATTTCTGTAGTTTTGTTAGTTCCTTGTCTGCCTGTTTCATTTCCTCTGCTTTGTGCTCCTTACCAGGTGTTTGTGATGACTGTGTTAACCACAATAAATGTGTGAAAGGTGCCAAGAATACTCCCTACATTCACACCCACACCCACCTCCTCTTAGGAACAGCCTTATCCATGAGACCCCAAGAAAGCCTCTGAGTCCTGGAGAGGGAGTATAGGGTTTAAAGGTGGCAGGACCTGGAGCCCTTTCCTTCCTCTAGATTCTATGTATTTAGCCTCTTCCACCTTCAGCTCCTGGCCCTATGTGTTCTATGTAATATAATACTCAGTAGTCAAGGAATGATGAGACTCAGTTTAGTTAGAGAATCAGGTGCAAAACTGAATGTAACAACTTTGTCTATGGAATTTTTACTTCTAATACCAAACAGAGAGGTACATGCTTAAGACAGTTCAGGAAATGTTTGTAGATTGGAAGAAACCCTCTAACAGGGCAAAGAAAGGTGGAAAAGCCTGCATGTTCAAACGGAGCAAAGACCCCTCTCCCTTCTTGGACCCCATAGTTTAGATTTCACACTTGTCATCAAACAGCCCCAACTTCCCTCCTGGCTTGGCTGTTTAGCTATAAGACCTTGAGCAAGTTACTAAACCCCTCTGAGCCTCAAACTCTATAAAGTATGGCTAGTGATTGATACCTACCGCAAAGGCTTGTGGTAAAAATTAACTATACAAAGCATATGGCACATGTTAACAGCTTCATACTTGTTAGTTCCCTTCTCTCTCTTCTACCCATCCTCATCACTAAAGAAGAGGTTTCTCTCAGACCATGCCAGAAACCCCAGGGCAAATCCAGCCCTCCCATAGATACAATGTCCTTTGCATGACTGTTGTGACTAAAAAGCCATGCCTGAAGGGCCAGGGTGCTCCATGGGTCAATCTCCAGGGTCCCACCACTCAACTGTAAAGGAGTGGTGGCTGCAGGAAAGTTAGAGATAGGATGGAGACTTGACTTTGTCATAAGTTAGGGATGGAGTTTTTATACATGAAAAAATAAAATGGTGCTGGCCACAAAGAGTCAGCCTGGGAGCTTTGTAAAATTGAACCCAGGAAAGGAGCCTGGGGGTCTAGAATGTAATTAATCTGAAACCAGAGAGGCCAGGCTTTGGATAAGAGACTCTGTCTTGTTTGTGTTTTCTATGATTTGTTTTCTTCTTTTTCCTTTTATTAACTTATTTCATTACTTAGAAGAATTCCCTTGGAAAAGGCCAGCCTGTCTCCCCTATTCTAAGGAGGGTCTGGATTTTAAAGGCAAAAGAATATACCCAGGAGAAAAGTAAGCACGTGATGGCACAAATCAAAGTGAGGGGGCCCCTGTGGAAAAGGAAAAGAGAGTCAGGAATTTCACAGCTTCTCCTGTCATGGAGCTTCTCATTCTATCAATCCCCTGTGCTGAAAACATGAAACCCAGGACCAATCCCAGAAGGTCCTGGTTTGGGGAAGTGTGTGGTTTCTGATTCCATGGTTCCCTCATGCCATCAAAAGAGAGTTAGCTCAGCCATTTGGTTGCACCCACATGGAAGTTCCTTCTCTAGGGACAATATTGCCTCCAGCCAGTGGAAAGCAACCTTGGACATGCCCCCTAATGTCCAATGGGTCACCTAATTGACCTAGTGTTTTCCTTTTTCAGCCTACGGAGTACTGTGGATTTGAAGGCTAATCAGTATAGGGCGTTGGGTTAGGAATCCTAAGGGGTAATGGGCAGTATGGAAAGGCTATAGCAGGGAGTGTTCTTAGGGATGACTCAGGCTGTGTAGGCAGTGGATTGGAGAGGAAAGAGAGGCCAGGAGATCAGTCAGGAAGTTGGTGAGAACGGATGATGGCCTGGTCTATGGTGGAGACAGGGGGATGTGAAAGAAGTAGATAGGTTTGAGTGAGATTTAGGAGGGGCCTAAGATCTGGTAATTTGGGGGAGGTATGGAGTGAGTGGGTGGTGCCAAGGCTTATGGGCACCTTGGGTGGAGAGGGTGTGATTCAGTGAGTAAAGAATACAAGAGGAGAGGAAAGTTGGGGGATGGGATGGTGGTAGAAGGGTTCAGTGTTGGGCGTGTTGTGTTCGAGGTGCCTTTGGAAACATCCAGAAAAAGCTCTTCAAGAAACAGTTGGATGAGCAGGCCTGGAGCTTAGGAGAGAGATCTGGGCTGGAAATATTCTCTTCCCTGTCGCCATCAGCACAGAACGCAAGCCTGTCTTCTCTAAGGATTAAGCCAAACCCCGGCCCCAGGGGAAGGAGCAGGTTCTCTGAGTCTTCCAGCTTGGGTGAAAACAGGTTTAGCAGGTTGGGTCCAGGAGATCAGAGTCCAGGTCCAAATGTGCAAACAGACAGGCGTTGGGTAAGGGCCACAAGTCATTGACCAAGGTGCGTGACAAAGAACAGGGGGATTGCCTGAGGCTGATATCTCACAGGGGTCAGAGAACAAAATTCTCAGCTGGAGCATTGACAGAGAGTTCTGCTTCAACCCTAAATCCTACCTTCTAGCCCTGGAAAGTCAACCAGTTTGCAGAAGGAGAGGGAAGAAAAGAAGAGGAAGGGAAGGGGTAAGAAGGGTCATAGCCTGAAAAGGCAAATCTGATGAAGTCCTATCTCACCCTCTTGCCTCTAAGATGGTATAGTGGGTTGAATGGTGGCCCCAAAAGTTACATCCACCTGCAACGTGTGAAAAAGGGTCTTAGCAGCAGTAATTAAGTTAAGGAGCTTGAGATGAGATCATCCTGGATTAGGGTGGGCTCATAAATCCAATGACCAGTGTGCTTAGAAGAGAAGAGGAGAGATCACAAAGGGGAGAACACGCACAGGGGAAAGTCATATGAAGGCAGAGACAGAGATTGGAGTGAAGCAGCTAACAACCCAAGGAACACCAAGGATTGTAGGCAGTCCCGGGAAACCAGGAAGAGACAAGGAATGGAATCTCCCTCAGAGCCTCCAGAAGGAACCAACCCTCCCGGCACCTTGATTTCAGACTTCTGGCTTCCAGAACTGTGAGAGAATAAATTTCTGTTGTTTTATGTCACCCAGTTTGTGGTAATTTGTCAATGCAACCCTAGGAAACTAATGTAGATGGTATCCACCATTCAATTTTAAGTAGAGATTCAGCCAGAAAACACTGAGAGCACTATATACACAGAGACTAAGGGACACAGAAACAGAATGAGAGAGTCAAAGAGAGAGAGAGAAAGAAAGGAGGCAGTCCAATGCTGCCCCATCAAAGTCCCACTCAACCCTTGAGACAGCTCATCTGTATATTTCAGTTTGGTTTGTCTCTCCTCCTGGCTGACACGGTTGGCTTAGTGCTAACAGAAAAGAACACCTAGACACTCTGCTCCATCAACTAAGGAAAGTTTTTCTCTTCCTGCACAGCTGAGGAAGACCACGCATTCCCTTGAGCAACAGTAGATCGCCAGTGCAGCGATGCACCAATTAGCCCCATAACTGGTCAGAGCCCTTTGTCGGGAAACATTCTGGCTCCCCAGATCCTAATCTGTGCTTCTACGGTGGGGCACGAGGGCTACCAAGGATATAAGGCTCCTGTCTACAAAGATGTCCCTTTTCATTCACCAAGTATTGAGCATTGTTCAAGGCATTAAGGCTATACCAGTGAACAAGATAGGTGAAGTCCCTGCCCTCAGGGAACTCATATTCTGTGGGGAAGATGAGTAAATAAATAGACATGCTAGCATAGAACGGTAAGTGTTATAAAGAAAGTAAAGCGGGGTAAGGCAACAAATTGGTAGAGGTAGTCGGTGAAGGCCTGTTGCACGCGGGGTGAACTGAACAGAAACCTAAATGATGGTATGGGGTGAGCCACTGGGACATGCGGAGAGCAACATTCCAGGCAGAGGGAACAGCAAGTACAAATTCCCGAAATCAAGAAGCAGCTTGACCTGATCGTGGCACTGGAAGGCCAGTGGTCAGGGACCAGCTCAGGTAGGGCCTTGTAGGCTGCTGAAGAGTTTGGATTATATTCTAGGTATAATGGCAAACTTTTGGAGAGTTTTAAACACTGGAGTGAAGGAGATCCGATTTATATTTTTTAAGCTCACTTGGGCTGCTGTGCAGAGGATGGACTGTGGAGAGTGAGAACAGAAGCAGAGAGACTGGGGTCCGGAAGCTAAGAGTTCGAGGAAGAGAGACGTGACAAAGGCTTTGAATAGAATGGCAGCAGTCATGGCCAATGGAGACATATTTTTAAGTTGGAGTCAACAGCTCTTGCTGAAGGATTGGATGTGGGAAATGAGAAAGAGGGCAAAACAAACGGATGTTAGTACTTCCAGATGCTTATGGCATCCCTTTGGAGGTGTTAAATAGACAACTGGATCTGGGCTTTGGAGCTCAGCAGAGACGTCCAGGCTGGTGGTGTCAATCTGGGAATCACCACAGTGTAGAGAGTCTGTGCAGCTGGGGACTGGATGCTATCACCTGGGCAGGGACTGAGCCCTGGGGCAAGCCCAACATGGAGGGCAGAGGCTGGTTCCCGACCCTGGCTGCATCCAGGGCACTGCTATTACAGACCCGTGCCGGAGCTCCACCCCCAGAGATTCTGATTTAATTAGCTGTCCTTGACCCTGACTTTCAGTTTTAAAAGAAGTCCTCAAGTGATCCTAACGTGCAACCAAGATTGAAAGCTACTCATGTAGTGACAGGAAGAGGAGGAAAAGCCATAAAGGGGGTGGGATGATGGTGTACAGAGACCGAGAAAGCCACACGGGAGGTAGGAAAAAAGCCAGAGGAGTTCCCAAAAGCTGAGTGAAAAGGGAGGGAGTCCAACTATGGCAAACCAGGGCAGCAAATCGACCACTGGATTTGGCAAGGTGGCGGGCAGTCATCGGAGACCAACGCCCCCGTCGTCTTTTCCATCTTACCCAGCTCTAAGGGAATTGTAGGCACCAGGTCCTGCACATTCTATGGTATAGATGGCTCCAAGGGCAGGGGCTGTGTGTGTGCTCATCAACGCCCCCCTCCCCCAGATTGAGGGATGGAGACTAGAATTTGCTCCTTTCATCAGCTCCTTTAATCTTTATCTGTAATTTTGTCACAGCTGTCCCTTCTATAAGTGACTAAGGGAAGTTTATTTGCATTCCTGATTTTAAAAAGGACCAAAAACTTTGGAGAGCTCAAAGCTGAACTTTGAACCCCTGGATAAATAAATCGTTATTTACGTCTCCTTTAATCTCTGAAAAGTTTTGGGGAGTAAAAGCGTGAGTATTACAGAGCCTGCCCTAAGGAGCTTCTTTTGCAGAGCCAGGCCAGCACCATATCATTAGCAACAACTAACACTATGTTGCAGGTTTGATTGCAAAGATCAGAGCACTGAGGAGCTGGTTCCAAAGGGAGGGCAACTGGAGGGAGTTTAACCTTTTGAGGTTTTGGCAAAGGATGCCCAGGACCTGTCCAGCCAAGTATTGCCATTGGTTCTTTTCTGTTAGAGGAAACAGAGTGTGCGTCCTCTGGGAGCCCAGACCTTGCCCCTGGCAGTTTCCAGGAGAAGAAGGTGAAATCTGGACTGTGCTTTTGGAATGAAGGGTGGGGCCTATGTTCTGGAAGCAGGGGAAGGAGAGAGGGCTCCAGCGTTGAACTCAGCTGCCTTCTCACATGGTGTCCTTGTCCCTGCTCACCCTCACAGGGAGCCTGAGCTGGCCAGGATCTAAGTGGCACTGAAGTCTCCAGCAGCCTGGAAGTCCCCAAAGGCAGTTTGAATACTGTGGCTTTGGTGTTCCTGCCTCCTCCCACTCCCCCACCAGCACCCACCCACTCTCACACCCTACCCATTCCCACAAAGGGCCCTCAGATCTGGGCTGCAGAGGGTACTGCTCACCTGTCACAACAACTCCCTCCAGCAGCTTCTCAAGGCCTAGGGCTTCAGGGCTCAAGACTGACTTCTCCGCCCAGGCCCAGCTTCCCTGAAGCATCTGCAGCGGAGGGCAGACTTGGGGAGGAGGGCCTCCCAGCCAGCGACATGTTGCTGGGATCCGATGCATTATTTATGACCCTGGTGTCAGCATGGCTTCAAGGCACCAAGGGAAATGGAAAAGGCACTTGGGCCTGTGCTGATTAAACTAAATATTTAAACAGGAATCAGGAATTGAGGCAAAATCCATTTTTCTTCAGTAAAGGAGAGAGCAGCACAAATGACTTATAGGCTGGAAACTTGGTAAACATGATTCAGATCGTAAGGGAAGGCCGCGGGCCCCACTCGAGCAGATCTAAAGGGTCTGCAGGGCACAGGAGGAGGAGGACAGGCAAGATGGAGGAGTGGAGGAATGCTATGGAGCCACTGGGGGACTTAGACAAAAAATGTCAGGCTGAATTAAGGCCTCTGCCTGTTTTTCTTTACCCAGAGACCTCTAGCTCCTTGTCTCTCAAGATCTGTCCTATTGTATTTATCCAACTTATCAGACTTTCCCTATGATCATCTGGAAAGAAGATGTTGGGATGTCTAGCATTGTTATGGGTTGAATTTCATCCAGCAAAAGTGTTGAAGTCCTAACCTCCAGTACCTGTGAATGTGATCTTCTTTGGAAATAGGGTCTTTGTAAATGTAATCAGGTTAAGATGAGGTCTTACTGAAGTAGGGTGGGCCCTAATCCAATATGACTGCCGTCCTTATACGAAGAGGAGAGATGCAGACACAGTGAGGAGAAGCCATTTGATGACAGAGACCCAGGGAGAAGGCCATGCGAAGATGGGGGCATATTGGCGTGATGTGGCCACAAGCCAAGGAACCCCTGGGACCACCAGAAGTTGGAAGAGGCAAGGAAGTATTCTCCCCTAGAGTCCCACGGGAAAGGTGGCACTGCTAACACTTTGCTGTCTGACTTCTAGCCTCCGAACTGTGAGAGAATACATTTCTTCTGTTTTAAGCCAGGAGTTTTGTGGTAATTTCTATCAGCAGCCCTAGGAAATTATTACGGACAACCATGGATCAACTCTCTTTCCTCTTTCTTCTTATCCATCTGAGACAGGTCCCAGTCAGGAAGGAGACCTCTACCCACTGGACACAAACACAGAGGAGACCCCACCCAGAGAGGCTGCAGGGGAGCAGTGTCCTCCATATAAAATATTTAAAAATATCTAAGTTGAAAGAAAGGTCTTAAAAGGAAGTTTCCAAGTGGAGAGAAACAACTGCCAGATGGTCTGTCTTTTCCCCTGTCTTCTTACCTCCTTGTAGACCCCTCATTTGTCCACAGCAGCACTATCCCTCACCCCCAAGGAAGTGCTATTTCTCAGTCCTTACGTGAACAAGCACTCTTTTTTTTCTTTCCTCTAAGGACAGCTGAGACAGGCTGACATTTTCAAAATAAACTTAAAAAAAAAATACATATATTTTTATTAGAGAAGTTGTGAACTTACAAAACAATCATGGGTAATGTGCAGAATTCCCATACAACACCCCTCCACCAACACTTACATTGTTGTGGAGGGGAGCCAATGTGAACGTTTGTTACAGATTATGAGCGAACATCATCAGACTGTTACCACTAACTATGGTCTATAGCATATATCTGGTATATTTTTTCCATAACCCCCTCAAAATGAACTTTTTTAAGAACGTAGGAAAGGAAAGGAAATAACTGCAGAAAATACAAATGCATAAATTCAATTCGGTTCAAATTTATTAAAATTTCTGTGTTTAGGCAATGTACTACATGCTTAATTACCTTGATGGATGAAATAGGGTCTGGTCCTCAAGGAGTAGAGGAAGCAGACATGAATATATGAAATATCCAGTGGAGGAGGCAGGCATGAGTACATGACTAGTTATACTCTAATAAGATAAGGATCATGCTAGCACAGAATTGGGAGCAATTAATATGGTCTGCTCTGGGAGCAGATGTGGCTCAAGCAGTTGAGCTCCCACCTCCCACATGGGAGGTCCTGAGTTCGGTTCCCAGTGCCTCCTGAAAAAAAAAAAAAAAACAACAACCAAAACAAATGGAAAAACCAACTCAGGGAAGCCAATGTGGTTCAGTGGTCAAGCACCAGCTTCCCACATATGAGGTTCTGGATTCAATCCCCTCCTCTTCCCCCTCCTGGGTACCTCAAAAAAATATGGTCTGCTTTAGGTACAGGGCTGGTCAGAGAAGACTTGGAGAGAAAATATTTGATCTTGACCCTCAATTAAGAGAAGGACTCTACCTGTTAAAGGATCAGGAAAGGACATTTCAGACAGAGAAAATGGTATATAAGAAGTACATGAATCATTTTAAGAGAACCAACTAGAAAGTTGGTTCAAGGCCGACTGTAAAGGCCTTGAATGCCTTGAATGCCAGAGTTTGGGCCTAATCCTATTGGGCCTCTAGGAAATGGGGAGCCACTATGATTGTATTTGTATTTAAGTAAGAAAGCTTAAATTTAATAAACTGGCATTTTCATTTATACAACAGTCTTGTGTGAGTTAGGTTGGCATAAATATACCAAGTTCTAGAGCTGCAGAATGGACAGCAGAGCCTGAGCTACAATACTGCCAGCCTATGCAGCAGGCAGGCTCCCTAGAAAATCTTAAACTCAGTAGAGCAGGGGTTCTTAAGAAGGGGTCTGTGAGCTTGAATTGAAATTCAAAAAAACAGTATTCTTGTGGGGACGTATTGGTAAGGGTGTGATATATTTATTAAATAACACATAGTATAGCGTGGACTTACTAAGGAGTCCATGGTTTTCACCTGACTGGCAAAGGGGTCCATGGAACAAAAGAAGGTTAAGAACCTCTGCAGTAGAGGGAAGTATCCCAGAGGACAACGGGGAAATAAGAAAGTTCATCAATGATGTCAAATGCTGATGAGGCCTGAGATGAAGACTGAGAAAAGTCCCTCAGATTTCTATCAGGAATGACTATAGAGCAGAGTGGGCAAAAGAAACCCAGAGTGCAGGAAGGTTGAAATTGACTGGTATGTATTTGAATGTGGTTAAAATGGGAAATTTTAGGTTGTATATATGTTACTAGAATAGAAATTTAGGGAAAAAACAAAAATCATAGCATGTACAACTCAATCAGTGAACCTTAATGTAAATGTATAGTAACTATATAGTTAATAGTACAATTATAAAACTGTCTCTTGATGAATTGTAACAAATGTACCACACTAATGCAAGGTGTTAATAATAGGGTGGTGCCACACTAATGAAGGATGTTTATGTGGGAGGTTGTGGGAGGAGTGGGAGGTGGGGCATATGGGAATCCCTATAATTTTTGTGTTACATTTATGTAATCTAAGTATCTTAAAAAAAATTGTTATAAAAAAAAAAGAATGAATAGAATTAAAGCTTAGTTAGCATAATTATCCACCATCAGAATTTTTTGAAGATAAAATTGTTGCTAGTGATATAGCAAGATTGCAATCAGAAGACAATGTGTCACATTGGAACATAGAAAAAAGGGGCACGAAAGAGCTGGGAATGACTTCATATGAGACAGCAATACCATTTTTTTCCCACACAATAAAAAGTATGTTGGGAGTCAAGGCAGTATTTTATTTCCCTGCCTCGGAGTCTCAGTCCATGTTCCCTGAAGAAGCTTTCTTTAATTCAGAGAGATTTCATCTCTCTTCCCTATAGAATAGCTACTTCTAATCATATATCATAGAACCTTTTGTGTTTTTGGCTGTTTACTATAAGAGAATCATAAGTACTAAAAAGTCATTAATCTATTAGACTAAATAAAGTTAGTTAAGTTTGATATTATTTCTTTAATTTCATGCAACCATTTCCCTCCCATCTACTAGTGTACATGGTTTCAAATATGCATGGAGAATAATGAAAGTATGCTTTTACAGAGAATTTGTCAATTAAAGTACAGCTAACTATGAAAATAATAATAATAGGGTAGTATACGGGAACTCGTAATTTTATGCATGATTTTTCTGTAAACGTACAACTTCTCTATTAGGAAAGAAGGGAGGGAGGGAGGGAGGGAAGGAGGAGGGAGGGGGAGAGAGAGAGAGGGAGAGAGAAAGGAAGGAAGGAAGGAAGGAAGGAAGGAAG
>JAQZBX010107853.1:0-10610 GCA_029593785.1 Cabassous unicinctus
GGTGTGGCGCAATGGATAGAGCACCCGTTTACCATATGAGAGGCCCCGGGTTCGCTTCCCGGCGCCTCCTTGTGAGGGCAGGCCGGCTCGCGCGGCGCCGTGGGCTGATGCGGCAAGACCTCACAGCAAGGGGGAGATAAGCAGACACAGAGAAGACACGCAGCGAATGGACACAGCAGCACAAGCAGCAAGGGGGGGAAAAATAAATAAAATAAATAAAGCTTTAAAAAAAAAAAAGCTATTCACCAATTAGTGGCAATTGTGATAACCTTCTATGTGTTGTGCAAATCTTCCGCTGGACGGAGGCCGCTACCACAGTCGTGTCCAGGCCGGTTTCCGTTATGTCAAATAAACATCTTTTAAAAGTTACGGTTGCCAGTCCTCACCGCTCATAAAATTAAGATGACTCGGTTAACACTTCATGATCCAAAGAGGCAGGTTATTATGGGCAGCAAATATAAAAGAAAACGAACTGTAACTACTTGGATTTCTTTTTTCCCCAGCCCACTTAAAGTATAATGTTAACAGCAAACATCATCATGGTAACCGCTCTTGAGATTTATAAAGACTTAGAATACAGGACCTGGCAGAGCTGGGACTTTTCATAAGCAGTGGACGGTTGCAGTCAGTGTGTGTGGCCAGCAAACGCTGTCTTTCATTATCGCTGTTCTCTGGTTCCTAGTCCTGGCACATATAGGTCCTCCGAATGTTTGTGGAATGCACGGAGGGTGGAATGCGAGAGGTGCCTAGTGGCATTACCAGCTCAGCAGGGAGGGCGCTGACTTTATAGTCTGGAATGTGAGCCCTGGATGGGAGCAGGTGAAAGCTGCGACACAGGGAGAAGCTGCTGAGGTTTCCTGGTGGATTCTGCCACTGACATGTTTTTGGCCTTCAGAATTTCATGTGTGATTTTCTGAGAGGCACATTAAAGGGGCTCCACAGGGGAGGCTGGATCTAGGCGTGTGGGGACGAAGGAGAGAATGGAAAGCCTGGAGTCATAAACGCATTCAAGGTGATCAGAAAAGGCATTGTGAAGACTGTAAAGAGAGCCTAGTAAGGATTGGATAAATATCAGGACACTGGAAACCCTGAAAAAAGTGTCACGCTCATTGGTGGAGAAAATGCTTTAAAAATGAATAAAAACTCTTCTGCCCCTTTTATTTGAATCTATAGTTAACACAGTGCTCATTAAATATGTGACCCAGAGACTTAAATCTTCAGTCTGTTCATGTGCCTGTTGAGCCCTGAATCTCAGCAGAGCTGCAACACCTACTCTCCAGGTAAATGGACTCACCCAGGACAATGACAAAAGGATGATGAAAACAGAGCATGTCCACAACTGCAAGCAGGACAGTTCCACCCAGCTGCCCCATGGGGTCTAAGCCCCCTGTCAATCAGAAACAGCGGGCATCACCCTCCCCAAATCCTCAACAGTGAGGAATAAACAAACATAGATGTGACAGTTTGAGATTATTTTTGTGAATCCCCAAAAGAGAAAGATTACGTTTGTAAATTGGTCTGTTTCTCTGGGTGTGATGCCCTTTGATTGTATTAGATTTGGTGAGGGGCCTCTGATTAAGTTCACTTAATGAAATCAATTTAGGGCTTCGGATTTGACCACGTCAGAAGGGCGTACGTAACTCAGATTGAGTCCCCCGCCCTTGGTGGGCTGATATAAACGGACACTCACTCAGGAAGACGTACGGGAAGAGAGAGAGCTCCATAGATGCCAGAGGAGAGGACTTTGTCATGTGACAGAAAGAAGGAGGCTCAAACAGCCAAAGCCCCGGGGAGAGATGGGCAATTCAGCTGATACTTTGCAGCTCATATAGAAAGACTGGAAAGACAGAGCCCTATGTCCAGAGGACTGGCAGCCTGGAGGGGAAGGAGAGACCAGGCAGAGATCAGCAACCATCTCGCTTCAACACGGGGCAACTGACTTTGGTGAGAGAGGAGCCTTGAGTTGGACTCTTCAGGGCCTTGTAACTGTAAGCTTTTACCCCAGATAAATACCCTTTATAAAAGCCAACAGAGTCCTGGTACTTTGCATCAGCACCCCTTTGACTGACTAATACAGTCGACTTAAGATTATTCCAGCAATGGAGGAACTTGTATCATTGATATAAAGGCAGTGGCCACCAGAGGTTCTGAGGGGAGGGAGAGGGAAGAATGGGAGTAACATTGAGCATTTTGGGGACATTGCAGTTGTTGTGCCTGATATTGCAATGACGGATATAGGCCATTATACATTTTGTCAAAACCTATAAAATTATGTGAGGCAAAGTGTAAACTATGATATAAGCCATAGTCCATGGTTAGTAGCAATGCTCCAATATTTGTTCATCAATTGTAACAAATGAACCACACTAATGACGATGTTGTTAATGGGGGAAAATGTGGGACGGAGAGTGGTTGGGGCATATGGGGATCCCCTATGTTTTCGATGTCACATTTATGTAATCCGAAACTTCTTTAAAATTAAAAATTAAAAAAAATGAATAAAAACTAAGATAACCAGTGCATTTGTACTATAAACTAAAACTTTTTAAGCACAAAACGACGTTTGAGCCATCCCGTGTAGCCTAAGATGCTAAGGCAAAGGCAGTGGTGGGAAAGCCAAGGAAAGGGAACTAACGGACATCTTCAGTGCCAGGACTTTAAAGGCTCTGCACGTGTCATCCCCACAGGGCCTCACAATATACGACCCACAGTGTACGCGCACAACGCCACATAGAGAAGTGCAAGAAAGCCTTTGTTTTTGTCTTACAATAAATCTATTAAGTAATACAAATACATGCTGCTGCTTGGTTTCAAACACCAGAGCAATTGGACTAAAACAGAAAATTTTACCATTAATCCTTGCTACTTTCCATAATCTCACTCTTCCTCACATACGTAATCACTGTATGTATAAATTTAACTTTTTAAAAAAATATTTATTTATTTATTTACTTTTATCCATTTTCACTGCCCCCCGCCCCGGTTTTTGCTGTTTCTGTGTGCATTCGCTGGGCAATTCTCTGTGTCTGTTTCCTGCCCTTCTCCTCCTGTATTCACTGGGATTCGATCCTTGGGACCTCCGATGTGGGAGAGAGGCATCCTACCGCCTGCACCATCTTAGTTTCTGGTTTTTCGGCGCATCTCATCTTGGCTCTCCCCTGTGTCACTCTCCTGTTACGTCCTCATCTTCCTGCGTGGCTCGCAGGGCCTGGCGGCGCACCCGTGCATGGGGCCTGGCGGCCCATGCGCCTTCTATATTTTTCCTTTTTTTATTTTTACCGAGATGTCCCAGGGATTGAACCCAGGTCCCTCCACATGGGAGACGGACACCTAACCATTTCGGGCACATCTGTCCCCCTGCTATATCTCTTCAGGTTGACCAAAGATACCTAGAGTTACAGTCTTTTCCCATACAGGATGGTCATATAATAAATCAGCCTTGGTTTATCACCAGCATTCTAAAAACCAGAGCTAGGGAGAAAAACTAGGTCTGGGGACACATGCATGGTTTCTGATATAACGAATGCTTATCCTACCCTGATTATCACAAAATCAGGACAGTGAGAATATTTGCAGATATTTAACTTTTAAACGATGAAGGTGAATTTTTGAGGAGCACCAACTCATTGGAACATAAACGTGAAATGATTTAATTAAAAAATGACTTTCTCCCAAATGTGATATTTTAAACTACCCTTTATCATCAGATGGTAAGTGCATTCCTTAATGAAATCTCAGTCACTTTCTGTAACTTTCCTGTTATTTTCAATTATTAGAAAGGCTTCCTTTTGGTACTTAGGATTATGTCTGTTTTAAATTTCAGTCTTAAATGCAATTCAAAGTGAGTCTCCTTCACAGCTCCAGTGAAGACCAGATCTTCATTTGGCTATAACTGCTTGGGATGGGGAACTTACTTTCAGCCTTTTCTTGCTTGGCTCTACCTGCTGTTCTACTTTGTGAGCTCATTGAGGATGGTGGAAGTTCCGATATGTTCCTTGAACAAGGGGTTTGCTTCCTTTCAGCATTGGCAGGCATTGGTAGCCCTTTGTCAGATTTAGAGACTTCTTCCAGACAAGGATAGCAGGCATCACCTTTCCCACTGTCATCTCCAACTATGGTGATACTAAGATGTCTTCTTCTACTCTCATCTGCTTGCCAAAACTTCCTCTAAGCCTGGCAGACACATGCGGGGAATCTCATCTTCCATAGTTGTCAAAAATAAAAAACTGAGCAGATAGGGCAGTTCTGACCTTCTTTTCCACTTGGTCCTTACCTTACCCCCCACAGCAACTCCAGTCGGCCATCTCTCTCTGATGCTCTTGCCCCTCCTTAGGTAGTGAAGAGCAGATCATCAGATCTACTGTCCAAGAAGACATCCAGGTGGAATAGAATGCCACTTTTCTCTTCCTGTAGTCACCCCCAATCTTTATGAGCAATTCTCTTAGAGCCTTTTTGGAGATTGCCTAATTCGTCTCGTGGAGGGGAAGCAATCCTCTTCCCCTCCTTATGGGGAGCCCCATGAATTGCTATGCTAAGCCTGGTGATCCCCCTCCCCTCTCCCTTCTCTTTAGAGGAGGGTCTTGTGGTAGTGGTTGGCAGTAGGACTGGTTCTGCATTTTTGCTTTTCTCTCTAAGATCTGAGGGGAGGAGGGTGACCCCAATTCTGGCTACTTAGTGCACATGAGAGTGGAGGGCGGAGTGCCTTCTATCTTCAGCCCAGACTTGAGCTGAAATTCTGCACAATGAGAAAAATCCAAGGTGACACCTTGTTTCACATACATGACACTAGAATTTACTCCCTGTGGTGGAGATTCTTTTTATGTACCTTTGCCCAAGATCTATTTTCTACCCTTCTCTGTCCTGCAGTGTGCCCTGGAAAGCTGATGTCTACAGATTACATCATCTATGCTCCCTGCTTTCTTTTTTCTGGTTGGGTTTCACCAATGGGAGGCACTGGTAGGACGTTGGAGAGTGGTAGAGAAAGAAGTTGAGGTATTTATAATCTTGATGCTACATCTCAACCCATATTCTTCTGTCCAGCTATTCACTCCTCTTGCTCCTTCAGTTTAAGGCTGGTAAAACTTCCTACTATTTCTAATCCATGGGTGCATTACCATCCCTTGGTCCTTTAACCCCCTGCTGTTCCTTTAGCACTGTCCACACCTCTGAAAAGAGTTCCTTCATTAAAATAACTTCAGTTAAATCCTTTGAGTGGGCCATCTGCTTCCTGCTGCAACCATGATGTGGCAGTTTGATATTATTTATGAATTCCAAAAAGAGAGATAGATTTTGTTTGTAAACTGGTTTGTTTCTCTGAGTGTGATAACTCTTTGATTGTATTAGATTCAGATGAGACATCTGATTAAATTATGTTAAGATCAGGGCTTTGATTCAACCATGTCATTAGAGTACAACTGAGTGTTGAGTCCCAGCCCCCTTGGTGAGCTGATAAAACAGACTCTCACATGGAAGTAGATAGACAGAGAAGATACAGAGAATCCTGCAGCCCCGGGAAGAGAGATGAGTTATTCGCCTGATAGTTTACAGCTGACCTTGTGAAGAGAACAGAGCAGCTGAGCCCGGAAAGAAACCAGCCCCCAGGAAGAGAGACGAGTCTTATGCCAGCCTACTTAAGAAGCTGGGACCACGGAGCCTTAAGAGGGAAAAGGAAGGCTTAACCCTCGTATATGTCACCTGCCATCTTGTATCAACATGTGGTAACAGACTTTGGGTGAGAAAGTACCTCTTATGGTACCTTGAGTTGGACTGTTTAGGCCATGTAACTATACGCGCTTACCGGAAATAAATATCCTTTATAAAGTCCAACAGATTTCTGGTACTTTGCATCAGCACCCCTTTGGCTGACTAATACACATGACAAATATGTTCCCTTTTTCCATTAGCAATATACTCCAAGATCTGTAGATTATATAATAGTACTGTATCATGAAAATTTTTTATTTGGATAATTGTAGTATACTCAGGTGAGATGTCCTTCTTTTTAGAAAATACACAGTCTTCCATTCTGCAGTAAAAGGTCATCATTTCTGCAACTTAAACATCCAGAAATATAAAAATATATGCACATATTTATATATGTATACACACATATACATATATATACAAACACATGCACACACACAGATCTATACAAAGGGGGTGGGGAGGAAAGCAATTATGGAAATTGTTAACATTTGGGAAATCTGGGTAGAGGGTATATAGGAGTTCTTTGTATTATTTTTGAAAATTTATACAAGTTGATTATTATTTCAAAATGAAAAGTTAATAAAATGACTGTACAGTATTTCATAGCCCATAATGCTATGAAATAGTATTATTTCATAGTATTAAATAAAATACTTTATTATTATGTACATAATGATATGACCAGCACTGCTTGGTTCCTAGGCACTTTTCAAGTTGCCTCCAATTTCTCTATTACAATCAAACCTGCAGTGGACATGCTTGTACACATATCTTTCTGTACTTGTGCCGGTATTTCTGTTGGATAGAGTAGAAGTAGAACTATTCAATCAAAGACCACACATTTTAAATTTTGGTAGATTTTGCAAAGTTGCCAAAGACCATTTAGTAAACACCTACAATTTCTTTTGTACTATTGCAAAACTATGAGAAAGCTTTTGTAAAATGTTAGATTGTAATCTGTGCATATGTAGTCTTTCGAACTGATGGACTTTAGGTGCCTAGAATTAATGAGTTTAGCTAGCTCTGAGTTATTGACATATATGTCAGCTGCTTTTTCCCTTTATCTCTAACATTTTCAATGTCCTGCCTGCTTGCACCCTTCCTTGGACTGGAGTTTGTGACACATCCTCTTTTGGCCTACCTCCCTGAATTGCATTTAGTCAGAAGTGCTAGCTAATTTTAGCCAGGAGGGTAAAAAACTTAAAATGCCTGCTCAGAAATTAATTATAAGTGACTTTTATGTCAAGTATAATATTGCTTCCTCTCATGAACACACACACACACTCACACATATATACACACACACACATATAAGAATTGATGGTCATAATCCTTTGGAAAATCAAGTGATCTAACATCAGGGACAAATTTGGAAACATAAAATTGCTCTACAGTTTACAGAACATATTCATACAAGTTCGTACTTTGGATATAATCAGATAATAATAAGCTGGAAAGAAAGCTGTAGACCATTTTGTACACTTCCTTCTTGTAGATGAGGGCTGTGATATTCACAGAAGTTATATAAATGGACTGAAATCACATTGTTGATAACTGGTCAAGCCAGGGCTAAATACCAGTTTTCTTGACCTTTTAAAAAAGTGATCTGTCCATCCTCATGTCTGTACTGTCTGTGGCAGTGGTCTACAGGTTGTGCTTAGCCTTGTTGGCTAAGCTATAAGTTTGTGGCTGGTGACTCAGGGTAGGATGGTTGAAATTAAAAATTACTTCAAGTACATAATGAAGAAAATTTGTGTAATACAATTAATGTAAATGATTTATATCAAGACCCTAACAGGGAAATATAGCTGGTAACTTGGTTACTTCTCTTTTGATTGACTGAAATTGCACAAAAAGGTACAATAAGTCATGAGTATTCATGTATACACTGTCAAACATTGGAGTATTTGGAAGTGACTATATTTTCCTAGGTACTTTGTGAAGATGAAATTTGGATGATTAAGTTCCTAACTCTCTTTATAGTGGCATAATTCAATCTTTATACCATTCAGCTTTTATCATTGAAATGAACAGTTCTTTGATGGTTATATCATAACAAGGAAAGATAATGTATAATACAAGCATTAGTGCCAACCCCACCTACCCCTGCCAAGCCATTCATATTTTGCTTTGCAAAAGTGTTTTTTTTTTTTTTTAATTCATGTGTTTACAGGTGTAGGTAACATTCTAGAAGCTCAGAAAATTTCATATAGAATCCTCAAGGATGAATGCAATAAGACCATACATGTGTCTTTTTCATAACTTTTGTGGAATCACTTGCAGGGCATGTTAGAATTTGAAAAACTTACGTGAGGTATGGAGATAATTTTGTAGTGGGGTGTGGTAACTTGGTCACGGGCCTGACCTTCAAGGGAATGAGAATGGCCAGTCAGTCAAGAGACAGTTTGTATCCCAAAGAATCCTGGGATTTGGTCTCGATTGGGATTGGTGTGCTTATCCAAGGCGACCCATCTGGTGAGGGGGTGGCAGCAGCAGGAGTTCAGTCAATGGTGATACCATACTTCTGGGTAGCTCCAGGGCTTCAGCCGGTGGTTGTAGGTTGACAATCAATGACTAGGCATTGGTCAGGTCTCAACTAAGTGGCTCTCAACCTCATCACACCCAATTTCCTCTATTTCAAACAAATCTTTTGTTATAACCTCTATGGTGGCTCGTATCTATGTACCCCAGAAAAACCATGTTCTTAGCCTTAATCCATTCCTGTGGGTCTGAACCTACTGTAAATAGGACTTAAAAAAATATATTTTTTAGGAGATACTGGGAATTGAACCCGGGACCTCATACATGGGAAGCAGGCACTCAACCACTGAATGCAATCCGTTCCTAAATAGGACTTTTTGATGAGGTTACTTCAGTTAAGGTGTGGCCTAACTATTACTGGAGTACTTTATAAACTGAATGAAATTTAGATACACAGAGAAAGCCACAGGAAGAAGCTAGAAGTTAACAGAACACAGAAGCCAGGAGAGGCTGCCATGGCATCGAGGACCAAGGATTTCCAGCAGCCATCCCCAGAATGCCAAAGTCTTCAGAGAGAGAGTACCACTTTGATGATGCCTTGATTTTGGGATTCTCCTAGCCCTCAAATCCATGGGTCAATAAATTCCCATTGCTTAAACCAACTCATTGAATGTTGTTTTAGTAGCCAGGAAACTAAAACACCTGCTAATTTAACATTCATTGACAAAACAATCTACCTACAAACATAATTTTAAAAAGTCAATATAATGTCTTAAGTATAAAATAAAAATGGACAAAAGTAATTAATAACATTTATTTTAATATCTAATGCTTGGGTATAACTACACCAGAGCAGTGCTTTCCAAACTCAACTGGGCATATAAAATCTCCTGGGATCTTGTTACAAAGCAGAATCTGGTTCAGTATGTCTGGAGTGGGACCTGAGATTCTGCATTTTTAACAAGCTCCTAGGTGATGTCGATGCTGCTGGCACATGGAATACCTTTGGAGCAGCGTGGCCCTAGAAGACGTCATGAAGAAATCCCATGGTTTCACGGAGAATGAGAAGCCTGCAAATGTAGTCTGACACAGGGTGTTGAGTTGGCAACTGAACTACCAGGAGTGGCAGTGCCATTATTAGAGTGATTTTTTAGGGAACTGGTGAGCAACTTTTGGTAAAGTGATGATCAAAACAAAGCTTACTTTCCCCTTGGTTTTTGTAGTAGTTGCCTTCCTGCAAAATACTTTATATACATATATAAAATGGAGCTAAGTTCTAGGTTTTCTCTAAAACAATAGATTTTCTCTAAAAAGATATTAAAGGGAAATTTTTTATTTGATCTAGAGCCAAGAAAGCATAGACATAGACATGGACATGGACATGGACATGGACATAGACAGACATAGACATAGACATACAGATATCAAACACGTGCTATAAATCCCTGCTCTTGGGCCCAAAGCTGAGAATAGAGTGAAGCCAACATGGGCCTAGGGCACCAAATTTAAGGAGGCATTGGCCCTCAGGGGCGTCTAGGTGCAGGGTCAGCATCTGAGAGCCAGCGCCTCCTTAAATTTTGCACTTCAATTGCCTCACTGTAGTTCTGACAGACATTGCTAATCAGAAGGTGTTGTCCTGGGAGATGAAGCCTGTGCAATTCCTGTGATGAATTGTTACACTGGGGATTGCATGAGGGTTGTACCATCTGTCTGGGTGAAGCTATCTTCCAGGTATCTTTGGTTGATTACCTATTATCTGGAACAGTGTTTCTTATTAATAAATTTTGTGGTTTGCCGTAACAAGCCATTTTTAAAGCCAGGCAGATCTTTTCTTGAAGACACTAAGTAGGGAAAACCCGTACAATTCTCTAAGCAGATTTTCCTTTCTGTGTATCTAATAATTTCTTCTTGGTCTTCTTATGAACATAATGTCATTTACCATAGAATTATGTAGCTTGTGTATTTATTATTTTGAAGGATGACCTAAAGGTGAGAACCTCCAGGTTTAGTGAATGAAAACGGACAAAGCAAACCGAAACAAAACCAGAACAGAAAAATCAGAACCGTTAGCCAATATCCCCCACAAAACATCAAATCATCTTGAACTTGTTATCATGATTGTCATGAAAAATTTATTTTTGAAATAAAATATGGCCTGAAGGCCAAAACCAACACCTGAAATCCTTCTGTTGGAAAAGGCAGTTTAGAGGGCAACATTGCCAGGTTTCATAGCTTGGTTTCAGGCTTGGTACATCAAAATCTCTGAGAGTGGGGCATGGGCATTTGGGGTGGATAAAGCTGCAGGGTGATGTTGACATTCAGGCAGGATTGAGAACTAGAGCCCTAGGGTGTGTCTCTTTTGAGGGTATTAGAAAATGCTCACATGGTCAAAACAAAGTTTATTTCACTATATGTCAACCTAA
>JAQZBX010107854.1:0-10610 GCA_029593785.1 Cabassous unicinctus
CTCTTACCTTACAAAAAAAAAAACAAACTCAAAATGAATCAAGGACCTAATTATAAAAGTGAAAACCATAAAACTCTTATGAGAAAATATAGGGAATCATGTACAAGATCTTATAATAGGTGGTAGTTTCTTAAACCTTACACTGAAAGCAGGAGCAACAAAAGAGAAAATAGATAAATGAGACCTCATAAAAATTAAACACTTTTGGACCTCAGAGGTCTTTGTCAAAAGTGTGAGAATGCAGCTGACTCAATGGGTGAAAGTATTTGGCAGTCACACATCTGATAAAGGTTTACTATCCATGGTATATAAAGAGATAGCTCAACTCAACAATATAAAAAACAAATTACCTGATTAAAAAATGGGCAAAAGACTTGAAAAGAAAATTGTCCAAAGCAGAAATAAAAATGGTTAAGAAACACATGAAAAAACATATTATCAATTAGGGAAATGCAAATAAAAACTGCAATGAGATCTCATTTCACACCAATTATACTGGCCACTAATAAAAAGTTGGAAATCTCTAAGTGTTAATTAGGATGTGGAAAAATAGGAACACTATTCACTGTTGGTGGGAATGTAGAATCATATAGCTACTGTGGAAGATAGTTTGGCAGTTCCTAAGGAAGTCGAATATAGCCTTTCCATGGTACCCATAAATACCACTACTACTTATATACCCAGAAGAACTGAAAGCAGACACATGAACAGACATCTGCAGACTGATGCTCATAGCGACATTATTCATGATAGCCAAATTTGGAAACAACCTAGGTGTCCATCAACTGAGGAATGGATAAACAAATTGTGGTTTCTGCACATGATGGAATATTATGCAGTGATAAGAAGAAATGAAGTCATGAAGCATATGACAACATGAATGAACCTGGAGTACATTATGTTGAGCGAAGCAAGCCAGACACAAAAGTACAAATATTGTATGATTGCACTATTATGAACTAAATATATTATGCAAACTCATGGAGTTAATAATCAGAATATTGGTCACCAAAAATTAGAATGAGGCTAGAGAATGGAAAACAGGGCTAATCTGTGCAGAAATGGTAAAAACATTGTAAATGTTTAGAAATGAATAGAAATGGTGAAAAAAATCATAGTGTTTGTAACTAGGAGAACTATTATATAGTTATGAAAGTGGTGGAAAAGAAATCCTAAGGACATTTATATTACGAGAAGGAAAGCTAAAATCTGTAACATGGACCTGTATAAGATAATGAAACCTCATGAAAACACGAATATGGGTGATATTGCATATATGACTGCTTTTACAAAATATAAATACATAAATACTAGCAAGAAGGAAAAGGAATAGCAGCTATGTATGGCAAGGGAAGCATAGAAAAGGAAAGGTGATGGGGCTTTTTGTTTTTTTTTTTTTTCATTATAATTATTGGAATAAGGAAAGTGCTCTAAAAATGATTGACGTGATGAATGCACAACTATTTGATCACACCAAATACCATTTACCATACACTTTGGATGGATTTATGCTTTATTAATATGTATCAATAAAATTTATTTGTTTTAAAAAAACATAAGCATGATGTAACAGGAATGGAAACAATTGTTTTTCTAGCAGACCAGTAGGGAAAATCGTAAGCAATATTCTACTCATTTCCACCTTTTATTATTGGAGCATGAATCCAATATGGGATACACAGCAGTGCAGAGCAAACGTTGATTAAGAGCATAAATACTCCTCTGGAGCAAATTTTCCCACCCTGCAAGGTAGTGCCATGAAATCAAAGTGTGTTTGATTCTTCAAAAGGGAATTCCATCAGTGTATCAATTCAGGTGTTTCAGGATGATGGAGAACATGTTAAAAACAGTGAATTCCATAACATGTGCCAATTTCCAAACTCTATTTGCTGTGAAATGGGTTCCTGGATGAGAAGAAATTTGTGTGGAATATCTGGACAGTGGATAGCTATCTGGATGTCTATAGATGATTGTATTGTCAGAAACATTGCATGCAGTGAAGACAAATCTGTATCCAGAATATGTGTCTATTACATTAAAACAAAATTCTATCCCTTTCACGATGAAAGTGTTCCTATGTAAATATACTGTCTTTAGTAAGCAGGCACATCATCTTGGGAAAGGTTGCCTTATTGAGGAATGAGTGTTGGTTTCTGTTGCTCACTGATTGGGTGCACAACCATGGCTATAGACCAGTCAGTCTTGGAGAATAGAAGTCCATATTTCTGAGTCCATGTACATCCTCCATCCTTGCCACCAAGGGCACTTTGTTCCTGAAACCAATTTGCAATGACAAGAGAGGCTGCAGAAAAGGCCAACTTGTTTCCACCAAACAAGGAATTCTGTGCAGATTCTTATTAAAAATGTTCTTCTGTTGAAATCACCCTCTGATGAGTGCTCACATGGGGCACAAGTATATTCAAGTTAACTGTCCATTCAGAAAAATCTATCCACATACCTCTTCTTCTAATCTCTATGTCATCAATTTCTCAATCATATCCTTATAGGTGACAGACCATACAACCAAACAATTGGCCACAATCAATGAATAGATAGACACATCTAGGAATTGCTCCTTCCATGTAAAATGAACAGATAGGGGTGATTTAACATTCTGCGGACTGGGAGCGTTTCCTTTCACTTCTGTCCCTCATGGACATACCAGAAAGTTGTTACAATGCTCCAGTTGTTCACATGTTGTAGTACCTGCATTGTGGCTCAAGTTTTTTTATTCATCAGTCTATTGATCATAAGATTCCTCAAGAGGCCATAGCTAGATGAGGGGAAGAGAAGGTAAAATACTATGATTAGGGCACAAGGGCATTTGGGCCACTTCCTCATGTAACTTATTTGTGCCTTCAGGGCCTTGTGAGCCAATCATGCATATACCACTTCCATTTGATGATGGAGAGTAAGTATGCACATTTGTCTTTATAGCTTGGTGGGTAAGAAAACATCCAGTTCAAGAAGGGCAACTCAGGTTCCGTCTAACTTTGTGACCCATGTTTAAGTGTTCAATCCTTGCTAAGGCCAGTAGCAGACTGAAGTCTGGTTCTTAAAATTAGAGTTGTCATCTGCAGATAATGGCAAAACTTTACTGCAAAATCCTAAGCGTCTAAGCTGTTATTATCATATATTAATAGAAGCCTGTCCGAGGCTCTGTAAACCTTATCTATTTGACACTGACACTTCAATAACCATTAGATCAGCTGCATCATAAGGCCAATTTTTACAGCAGCGTGCATGGAAGCCTAGACCTCTTTGCAGATCTTACTGTTATCCCAGACCCCAATCAAAGGAAGCAACTTTTTATGTCACTCAAATATTGGACCTGAGTAATTCACACAAATGAGAAATATTTTGCCTCCTAAATCCAAAGAGGCCAACTAGACATTGTGCCTCATTTTGTTTGTAATAGGGGTCAATGCAACTTCACCTTAGAAGGAATATCTTCACATACCCAGGATTACTGGATGTCTGGAACTTTCACTAAGGTGTAGGGCCCCTTATATTTTGTTGGATTTATCTTCCATCTTCTGACCCACAAATGCCTTACAAATAATACTTGAGCACTTGCTACTTCTTACTCACTAGGTCCAATGAGCACAATGACAACAATATAATGGATCAATGTACTGTCTTTTGGAAAGGAAATGTGATCAAGCTCCTTGGAGACTAGATTATAATATGGGCCTAGAGAGTTGATATACCCCTTAGACAAGACAATTAAGCTGTATTGCTGGCCTTAACAGCTGAAAAAGCAACATTTCTAGTTGTCTTTTTAAATAAGTATTGAGAAAAAAAATCAGATTAGTGACTTCACACCAGGTGCCTGGGAATATCTTGATTTTCTCAAGCAATGACATCACATCTGGAACAACTGTAATAGGAGTCACAACTTCGTTGGATTTAGTATAACCCACTGTCATCTTCTGTTATCATGAGACACAATTTTATTTAGTCAGTGAAGGCTAAATAAGAGATTTGAATGAAGATGTTTTGAGAATCACCACTCTGCATCCGTCACATCCTTGATAGTGGCAACCCAACTTTTCCTTTCTTACCATAATAGCCTTCATCCACAGATAGGGGAACTGATGTGGGGATTCTGAGAATATCTATTCCAATTATGCGTTCTGATCTGGAAATAATCACAAAATTGGTTCAGGGAGCCACTGGACACATGGTGAGATAGAACTGAGCTAAAACTCCGTTGATCACCTTACCTGCATAAGACACTTCTCTGGTGGATCACAATGAAGTTTAGTGTCTCCTGGAATTAAAGTCACTTCTGAGCTGGTGTCTAGTAAGCTCTAAAATATCGGAATATTTCCCTTTGTGCAATGCACAGACACCTTGAGAAAAGGCCATATGACCCTTTGATGAAGGCCAAGAGAAAAATAAGCAGTATAACATTTTGACAGTATAACAAGGTACTTCCCTATAGAGAGATTTCCTTCCATTCATTCAAGGGGTGTGTTTCTCTAAACTATCTCATGTCTGGGAAATGTTTCAGGTGTTGTGACCCTGACAACATTTTAATTCAAGCTAGTTTCTTTTCAGATAAGCTAGAAATCTTTTGTATAGATCAAATAAGAAATTAGTAGACTACCCATCAATTTCAGTCATAGATAACCTATGAGCAACTAGCCAATGCCAAAGGTCTCTGAGCATCAGACTATTCTGATTTGTGTTTTCATTCTACTCTCCCTTATGGCAGCCCTACCTAACTTGTCTTTTACATTTAATTACAACTGCTCAACTCCTGCAAGCATGGGACCCAAACATACCCTTTGTATTTAATGATACAAGTTACGTCCCAACATTTTCCACAATAATATCTGTTCTACAAAGAAAAATACCACAAAAATCTTCAGGTTGGAAACTGCTCACATTTATTCTTCACAGTCATGGAGAAAGATGTGTCCTCTCGACGTTCATGGTTGGGGGTGGGTAACTTGAATGGGCCTTATATGATAAATCCACTCTAATATTCTGAACTATATTAATCGTTTGATCCCCTCATGCACATATACCAGGGCAGTACTTATTAAATGGAAGTTGTATAGATGAGATCAGGATCTTGACGACCTCAAACACACAAATTACAGAAGCAAGTACATGAAATGCCCAGCCCCCTACTTTAGCAATATTACCTTCTGTCTCCAAGTCAAACATTTGTCCTCTTTGGGAGTTTCCTACATATGAAGGGAAAACATGAGCCTTGTTTACAGATAGTTCTTTGTGCTCTGCAGGTACCACCCAAAAGTGGTCAGCAGCAGCACTACAACCCCTCTTTGAGATGTTCCTTAATGGCAGTCATGAAGGGAATTCCTCCCAGTGTACAGAATTTCTTGTTGTGCACCTGGTTGTTCATTTCTCTTGGAAGGAAAAATTGCAAGACATTTGATCATTTACTGATTCAGGTGTTCTAGCAATTTATTTTATGTTTCTAGAAGAAATATAATTTATAAATTGGTGGCAGGAAAGGCTGGGGGAATGATATGTAGTTTGACCTCTCTGAATGTGCAAAAAGTGGAAGATATTTTGTCCTATGTGAATATGCATTATAGGATGACCTCAGGAGAAAATAATTTTAATAATGAAGTGGATAGGATGATCATTTCTTTGGATAATAGTTGGCCTCTTTCCCCAGCTATTCCTGTCATTGGTCAATAGATACATGAACAAAGTTATCATAATGATAAGGAAGGAAGCGATGCTTGTATTCAGCAACAGTAACCAAGGCTGACATGGTTTTTGCCATTGTAGAGTTCACAAACTGCCAGTAGTAGACATCAACTCTGTCTGATAGCACAATTCCCCAAGGTAAGAGACTATCTAACTGGTGGGAAGCTGATTACATTTGACTGTGTTCAATATGGAAGTGTCTGTGCTTTTATTGGAGTATACTTGATCTGGATATGGATTTGTCCTCCATACATGCAACAATCCTGCCAAAACTACCATCCTTGCACTAACAGAGTGCCTTATCCACCATCATGATTTACTACCCAACTTTGCTCCCAATCAAAAAAAATCATTTCACATTATGTGAAGCACAGCAAAGGACTCATGCTGATGAATCATTATGGTCTACCATGCTGAAAACAGAATGAACAGAATTAAAAAGGGAGTGTAGAGGAAGTTTATTGAGCTAAAGTAGTACTAAAGTGAAGCAGTGCCAAAAGAGGTTTTTGCTCAAAAGGTTGAGCTGGGGGAGCAGCTTATGTGGCTGCTTGGGAAAAGGGAAGGTGTGGAGGAATTGGGAAGGACAATGGAGACATGAGCTACATGAATTACAATGAGTACACTGGCTGCATGAGCTCCAAGAGGGATATGGACTATCTGGGCAGGGTGTCTTTGAGTCCATGTTTGTTAATTAGCCAGCAGGATTTTGGTGTAAGCATGGGGCAATCTGGCGAAGACAGCAGACTTTGCTGGTGCCAGCCTGATTTCTTTGTTACAGTTTAGGGGCAGTGGTCTTTATCAGCACTATAAAGGATCATTGGCATGTCAGTTTGCTTCTGTTATCCTCTCTTTGTTTCTAATCCCATGGATAAAATGGAATTTTAGGAAAATCAAGATGGTTAGTAAAATTTTTTATTATTCCAATTTTACATTTTCTCCTTTTGATTAAAGAAGTTTTCTGACACCCTGAAGATATAATATGGCTTTTGGGGGAAATTTATGGGTTGATAAATTTATAGGAGATTCTGAATGATAGGCCATGTAGTTTCAGAGCATAGCATAAGCATTAATAAAAAAAGCCATCTGGGTTACAGTATAATAATTTACAACAGTTACAGATATTTGCTTTTGGCTACTTTAGAAGGCTAACTTGCATTAAGGTTTTAATTAAGTAAACTTAAGTAAATAAAGTAAACAGTTATTGTTTTTTTTTGGCTACAATATAAATATCAGAAGGTTAGCATTTGCTTAAAATACAATTTAGTGACTTAAAACACATCTTTTATCTTTTTCATTTATAATTCTCCTATTTTTCTTTATTTTTTTTTAATTTTGAGGGATTTATGGGCATTGATAATTATAGCTACTTCTTGCTGAAAAGGGCAGCTTCCTCATATTCCTATGAGTTGGAGGCATGGAAATATTTAGACTGCAACTGTACCTATTCTTTGACTTTGACTTTTTGCTGTACTATTAATATCTTTTGTGCTACCTTTTGTGCAAACTAAAATTTGACAGACTGAGATGAAAAGCAGGGGAAAACTTTAACAATGAGTATATTTATAATTATTAACAATGATATCATTAGATTTTCTTGTAATATAGAATGGAACTAAGATTCAAATTTTGAAGAAAGTTAGCACTTTTTTCTTGAGGCTTTGTATACTGTGATAATTTGTGATATCTGACTGAAACCTGCATAAGAGTAACTTGCAGGATTGCCTCTTGACTTTATTTGAAATTTTTTAGCTATGGCAATATTATTTTATTTTAATATTTCCACCATCCATCTGTTTAGGATTCTTTTCCAGAAGCATTGTTGATGACTACTTGGTATTAATCCTTTGGTGTCAGGAAGGCTTATTCCAGGAAACCCTGCATTGCCAAGGGAAAAAAAATCTTTGGAAATCAACTCGCATATTGCCAGGGAAAATTTTATACCCAGAAGTCCTTTCCCACATAGAGGGGAAGATAGTGAGAGTTTGGCTTAAAGATTCAGGCACCAATTGAGTAACAAAGAGGTCTTTTTAGAGATGAATTTTTGTCATTAATTATAGTTAGGTATAACTTTGTTATTATAGAAATATTTCATGAGTGCAAGTTTCAAGACTGAAGGCTCAGAGTAGTAGCATATTTTGTTTTCACAGGTTTACTTTGCAGACTTTTACTATTTCAATAAGTTGGGAGCTACTGTTGGGGAAGTAGTAGGAATTTTTCAAATGAAGAAGCTTAATATTTTTATGATTTTCTCATGGTGAAAGAACAAATGGTTTTGTAACAGTTTGAAATTAAAGATATCCTTAAGGGTTTTATTAGACTATTAAAAGTTGTCAAGTTTGAACATTATATTTAAATAGGTCTCAATTTTTCACAGTGACAAATATATTAGTAAAATAGTTTGGAAAAGTCTTAATTTTCAAAACATATGTAGCTCTGTATTTTTTAAAACTATTAAGGATTGATGGAGCCACTCTGAAAAGGCACAGATTCTTTGTTCTTTAAATATATATCTTAAAGAGACTTTTATATACTTCCACTCAAATCCCAACCTTTTAAGAAAACTGTGCTGCTTTCACAGAAAGAGAAAATCAAATTTAAATCTATATCACTACAACATTCAGTAAACAAATCCTAGTTAACATAGTTCATAACAGATTAAGGAGAAGTCTGACAGGTTTTTTTCTAGAGTTACTTTTTTATTTCAATAGCAATACATAAATTTTACTTAATAATGGCTTCTTAGAATCAGCTATTTTCATTGAGATATTTCAGTTTAGAATATGCTTTTACAAACTTCCCATAGCCATCCATAACTAGACTAGGTACTTCACCTCAAGGCAAATTTCACCTTTAAATAAACTTATTGAATGACAGTTAGCAACAAATGAACTTTACTTCTACAATGCTTCTACAACTTTCCATATCCATTCAAGTCTTGCCCTATGCATTTCCATTCTGGTTTTTTGAAAAACAGTCATCATATTTTCGGACAAAACACACTCCTTTAAACAAGCTTCCACAAACCTTCTGCTTCTTTCCACATTTATTCAGGTCCCAGTTTGTTTATGAGCAAGCTTGATGGTGCAAGATTGTGGCTATCCAGTGAAGATCAAGACTTTCCTGGTGTCGGCTTGATTTCTTTGTTACAGTTCCACTTTCTGGGAAGTAGAAGGAGTTTTCATCGACACCACAAAGAACCATTGGTATGTCAGCTTGCTTCAGTTAACTCCTGTTTTTTATGTGTGTATAATTTCATGGATAAAAAGGAAGCTCAAGCAAAACAAGATGGTAAGTAAAATTACTTATATTCCAATTTCACAGGTCTTACTATGTTCCCCATTAACCTGAAACAGCCCAGTTAATTGAATTTTCATGTTGCCTATTGAAAATTCAACCACAATACCACCTACATGGGAATACCTTGCAGCACTGGGTCAATGTTCTCCAGGTACGTGTACATGATTGTAATGCAGGAGGTTGAGCACTGGAAGGTTGACAAAATATTTTTGATATTCCAAAGAAACCACACAGAAGGTCAGCAACAGTCATGCCATTTATTACTCACAAGTCCTGATGATGGCTGGTCAGGTAGTTACCATGCCACTCAGCAGGGAAACAAAGATTTTATAGGGCTAGACAGCACAAAGATGGGTTTTAGCTAATGCATAGAGGAGCTCAAGTTTGCACGTAGCCTAGTAAATGATTACCAGTGAGTGCATACATATGGAGTATTGTGTAAGTTTCCAGAACAGTAAAATAACGGGTTAAAGCACTTATTCATTTGAAGCAGACTGTGATTGCCATCTTGGCATCAAGCTCTCTCCTGCTGAGGAGGAGTGGGTCACTGGTTGTTATGGCCTTCCCCCTCCTAGCCCTTCTGCCTTCAGGTCCTGGAAAGGGCATTCTTTCTATATACCCTACAAGGAACTAAATCAGCATCCAATATTTGGTGAGGTTTCTCCCACAGCCAGAATACACAGGTCCAGGAGAAAATGAAAAGAAATGAGAGTGGAACCACTCACTATTACCCTTAGGGATCTATTAGCAAAGTGTTTTCCTCCTATAACTGTGACTTTAGGCTCTACATGTCTTACTATCTTAGTTCCAAAGCGGGGAATGCTTCCACTAAGAGTCTCAACAATCATTCGATTGAAATGGATACTAAGATGCCACCCAGCATATCTGGTCTTTTCATCCCTCAAATTCAAAAGGCAAATTAGGAAGTTACTCTACAGATGGGGCATGATGAATCTTCATAACCAAGGGAAGTAAGACTGCTAACACACAATGGTGATAAGGAGTATAACTCCAATATAGGTAATCCTTTAGGGCATTTCCTAGTACTACTATGCATTGTGATTAAAGTAATTTGAAAACTAAGACAACCCAATTATAAATGACTGGAATTAACCACCACCTTCAAAAAGAAAATTTAAGTTACCCTATCAGGAAAAGGATCACTTTCAACTAAGGTGTGAATTTAAGGCAAAGGGAATATTGGATGAACAGTGAAAAAAAGTTATTTATAAACACAATTATGATTTTGTGACCAACTGCATAAATGATTAATGATGTAATTTTTATTATTGTTTCTTTTTTATTTTGTCATGAATAAGTTTGTGTTTTGTGGGTGTGTGTGCAGTCATCTGTTTACTTAGTGAATATTTTAACTATTTTTGCAAAGATGTTATGTTGTAGGATATGGAAAAACATCTTTCCTGCTCCTACTCCCTTTAACTCTTCCGGCACCTTATCAGCCCTAACACCCCCTCCCAACCCCCTTTTACATGGCCGCTAAGGCTGAAACAAAGAACAGCTAGCCTTCTCGGAAGTTAAGAGAAGTTCGCGCCTAAAGTTTTCTGCCCTCCTCCCTAGCAACAGCAACCACCAATGCCTAACCACCATTCATCCCTGAACCC
>JAQZBX010107855.1:0-10608 GCA_029593785.1 Cabassous unicinctus
AACTGCCATATGATCCAGCAATTCCACTGCTGGATATATACCTGGAAGAATTGAAGCAAGGACTCAAACAGATATATGCACACCAATGTTCACAGCAGCCTTACTCACTATTGCCAAAAGGTGGAATCAAGCCAAATGCCCATCAACAGATGAAAGGATAAAGAAAATGTGGTACATACATACAATGGAATATTACTAGGTGTAAGAAGGAATACAGTGCTAACACATGGGATAACATGGATGAATCTTGAGGATCTTATGTTGAGTGAAGCAAGCCAGGCATTGAAGGAGGAACATTACATGACCTCACTGATATTAATTAAGCAAATTGAGCATACTCAGCTACTATCCAGAAGACAGGTTTACAGGAAATAGAAAGGTAGAAGATTGTGAGCCAAAGCCCATATAGACATAATCTATGATAAGATGAAAGAGTGTAGTTGGGTACTGAAGGGATATGACAGGAGGGTAGTGATACTATTGAGTTGGGTGGTACAGGTTTGACAGGAGGGTAGATTCGGGAGGATGGGTTGGAAGATCCATGTAAATAGGGGGAGGGTTGGGGAGAGACCAGGTGAACAATGGGGATTGGTGGGTATGTGGATGAAAGTACAAATTTGGGGACACTCTTAGGGCAATATGATAAGGAAGGGTTACTGGATTAGGTTGTTGGATAGTGGGGCATTCGGGACAGGGTGCACCTGGAACAGGCCTCTAGGGAGTGTGCAAGTGATCATTTTGTCATAATGATTTGTACCATGGGATGGAGACACACATAATGAGTGGGAAGGAGTTGCACTTCCACCCTGGGGAGGATCAATATGTTCACAAACAGAGGGGTGGGAGTCTCTAAAGAGCATGGCCATTTCCTAACAGGGGAGGACAAACCAGGGTGTCAAGACCTTAGTGTTGTTGTAAGTAACTATTAATATTGTCATCCAAGGAGAGAAGCCAAGGGGTTTGCTGTAGGCCCCAAGGGGAGGGAGAGGGAGGAATAGAATAGAGGGAACAGAGGGTATTTAGTGGACAGGGGAAGTGTTCTACATTATCTTGCAATGATGGACATAGGCCATGTTGAATATCATCAAATTTCATAAAAGTGTATGGTCTAAAATGTAAACCTTAATGCAAACCATTGACCATGGTTAGTAGCTATGTTTCACTATTTGTATATCAGTTCTAACAAAGGGACCATCCACATATTAAAAGGAATTAATACAGAAAGGGGGAAAAGGGGGGGGTGTTGGGTATATAGGAGTCCCCTGTATTCTGTATGTGACTTTACTGTGACCTAAAACTTCTTTGAAAACAAAATGAGAAAAAGTAAAACACTGGGTAATAAATGGAAGAAAATATCACTCTGCATTCAGGACAACAAATATTACAGTGAAGAAAGGCAAAATGTGAAAAAAAATTTTTAAATATTTTTTGTTATTTTTTAATATCCCAATCTTTTAATTTAATTTTAGTTTTAGTGCTTTTAAACGTTTATGTATTTTATTTCTTATACTTAAACCTATCATTATACTTTCATTTTCCTATTAACTGTATTTGGCTATTTTATTGGCTTCATTTTTTAAATTTTTAAAAAATTTATTAAGTACATCACTAATACTTGAGCATACATAAACAGTAAGTGTATAGCAATTGTTGTGAACTTACAAACATACATACCTCACCTACCATCAATACCTTGCATTGTTGTTAAACATTTTTAACAAATGATTAAAGATCACCCTCAAAATATTACTAATAACTAAAATATTTTCCCCAACATACCCTATTATTATTATTATATCATTTATACATGAACATACATGAAAAATAAGTGTATAGTAAAAGTTGTGAACTTACAAAGCAAACATGCATAACATCATACAGGGGTCCCATACATCAACCCTCCACCAACACCTTGCATTGTTGTGAGATATTTGTTACAAATTATGAAAGAATATTGTCAAAATCTTACTACTGTTATATTCCTTATCTTATATTTGGTGTATTTTCCCCCAACCCACCCCATTACTATTTTTTAAATTTATTTTCATGACAGAAGTTGTAAATTTACAAAACAATCATGGACATGTGCAGAATTCCCATGCAACACCCACCTATCAACCCACCACACCATGGTGGAACATTTGTTACAGGTTATGAGATAATAATATCCAATTATTACCAGGTCCACAGTGTACATTTGGCACACATTTTCCATACTCCCCCATTATCAACACAATACATCTTTGGCATAGATGCAAGAATATTACACTATTACTGAAAACCACATTCCATAGGTCACTCCAGTTGTATATTTCCCATGCTTCTTCACATGCCCACCACCCTGCAACAGGGATGTATATCTGCTCTAGCTCAGAAAGGACACTCTTGTATGTGTACCATGAATCACAATTCTCATCCACCTCTGGGTTTACTGTAATATTCAGTCCCTAGATTATTCTCTAGATTTCTGTTGATTGGCATTTATGTCCCTAGACTATATTTTCAGCCACATCCCCATTTATAAACCAGCTGTTACTCACTCTAATGTGTCACCATCAACTCTGTACAGTTCCACACTTTTACAGTAAAGTTAATTAAAACTTCGACATATGTTAATTATCAGTAGTCCATCTCAGTCATCCTCTTATCTCCTTTAAGAATCGACCACCTACCACCAGGTCTTGAAGATATTTTCCTACAGTTTCTTCTAGAAACTTTATGGTTCTTGCTTTTATATTTAGATTTTAGATTCATTTTGAATTACTTTTTGTATAAGGTGTGAGATAGGGGTCCTCTTTCCTTCTTTTGCTATGGATATCCAGTTTTCTCAGCACCATTTGTTGAATGGCCTGTTCTACCTGAGCTAGGTGCATTTGATAGGCTAGTCAAAAATCACTTGACTATAGATGTGAGGATCTGTTTTTTAACTATCAATTCAGTTCCATTGGTCTATGTGTCCGTCTTTTTCCCAGTACGATGCTGTAACCGTTGGGGAATTTGATGTAATTATGAATTCCAAAAATATAATTGGATCATGCCTGTAATCTGATCTGTTAATCTGGGCATGATTGAATTATGATTAGGGCATTGACTGGGCCATGTCAGTCAGTAGGGTGTTGAGCCCCACCCCCTGGTCGGTGGGGAATTGAATATAAAAGGCAAGGCCAAGAACAGAGTTAAAGCAGTCTTTGAGAAGCAGCTTTGATGTTTGGAAGAAGGCCCCAGGAGAAGAGAAGCAAACCGTTCACCTGATCGCCTACAGCTGACCTTGTGGAGGAAACAGGAGCTAAGCCCGGAGAGAAACGCAGCCCTGGGAAGAGAACTCCAGAGGCTTGAACCCTGGGCAAATGTCGGCAGCTGTCTTGCTCCAACACATGACAATGGGCTTTGGTGAGGGAAGAAACTTATGGTTTATGGCCTGGTAACTGTGGACTTCTACCCCAAATAAATACCCTTTATAAAGACCAACCCATTTTTGGTATTTCACATTAGCACCCCTTTGGCTGACTAATACAGATGCTTTCTTTTATACTGTAGTTAGGTAATATGATTTAAAGTCCAGAAATGAAAGTCCTCCAACTTTGCTTTTCCTTTTTAAGATGTTTCTGGCTATTCAGGACCCATTACTCTTCCAAATAAATTTTATAATGTTTTCCATTTATTTTAAAAATGTTAGTTGAATTTTTATTGGGATTGCATTGAATCTGTACATCAATGTGAGTAGAATTGACATCTTCATGATACTTAGTCTTCCATTTCATGAGCATGGAATGTTCTTCCAATTATTTAGGTTTTTCTTAAATTTCTTTTAACAATGAGTTGTAGTTTTCTGAATACAAGTGCTTTACATCGTTCATTAAGTTTATTCCAGAATATTTAGGTTTTGTCTGTCATATTTTATTTTCACCACTCTTTTGACACTTTTAGTTACTTTTATTAATATAATCTTCATTTCTAGACTCTCTTCCAGGTCTCTCTCTCCTGTCTTTTCCTTTCAGGCTGTAGCACATCCTTTAGTATTTCCTGCAAAGTAGGTCTCTTGATTACAAATTGTCTCCGTTTCTGTTTATCTGTGAATATTCTAAAATCACCCTCATTGTTGAAAGACAATCTTGCTGGATATAAGATTCTTGACTGAAGGGTTTTCTCTTACAGTATCTTAAATATATCATGCCATTATCTTCTTGCCTCCATGGTTTCTGGTGAGAAATCAGCACTTAATCATATTGGGTATCTTTGATATGTTATGCACTGCTTTTCTATTGCTGCTCTCAGAATTCTTTTTCTTTGATATTTGACATTCTGATTATCATGTATCTTGGAGTTGGTCTATTTGGATTTTTTCAGATGGGAGTACGTTGTGCTTCTTGGACATGGATATCTAGGTCCTTCAATAGGGTTGGGAAATTTTCTACTATTATTTCTTCAAATGTTCCTTCTGTGCCTTTCCCTTTCTCTTCTTCTGGGAAACCATGACACATATGTTTGCACATATCTTGGTGTCATTTAGTTCCCTGAGACCTTGCTCAAGTTTTTCCAATTTTTATTCTTCTATTCTTTTGTATGTTCACTTTCAGAGGCCATTTCTTTAATCTCACCAATCCTTTCTTCTGCCCCCTCAAATCTGCTATTATTTGATTCCAGGGTATTTTTTATTTTATTTATTGCTCTGTTCATTCCCATAAGATCTGCTTTTTTCCTATGTATGCTTTCAAATGCTTCTGTGAGCTCATCTAATGTCATCTTATTATCCTTAATTTCTTTAGCCATCTCATTGAATTTTTTAAGGAGATTTGTTTGAACATATAAGATTAGTTGTCTCAACTCCTTTATGGCATCTGGAGGCTTGTTATCTTAACTGGGCCACATCTTCCTGTTTCTTGTAAATTTTGTAAATTGTACATTGTGGTTTGTAAATTTTTGTTGGTGTCTTGGCATTTGGTTAAATAGACGTATTTATTCTGGGTGCAGTTTTTCTCTATAGTTTAGGGCTTCTTTCCCTTTCTCCCTTCCTGGTTGTATAGAAGGAGCCAAGGATGTAGTTGATGCTATAAGCAGTGGAGGCTCAAGCTGCTCTCATTTCCCCAAGGACCAATGAAGCTTCTCCCAACTTTCTCCTTCATGAGGTGTAGGGACAGAGCCACAGCTGTGTAGAATAATCCAACTCATGCAAGCCTAGACTCTAGTTGCCCAGAGAGACTGATGAAGCTTTACACCCCATTCTACCTTGCCTGGGGAGAGGATGGATCTGCAGTTATGGGGAGCAATCTATGCAGTGCAGGTCCAAGATGACCACAGTTGCCCTAGTAGACTTACAAATATTCAGTCTGTCCCAGCTAAATGTATCTGTAGCTACCTGGATAGGCTACTGCAGGGCCCACCAGCTTCCTTCCTGCTACAAGTGGTGCTGAAGCCTAGGCTATGGCTGCAGGCCAATCTGGGTGAAAGAAACCAGTCTCTACCATCACCATGATTTTCAGTCAGCCTGCCTTTCCCTCAAACTGTGGGTGGAATCAAAATGGCAGCTACTGTCCTCCTTCTGAATTGGATAGGCTCAAACTGTAGCTGTTCTTAGCTCTGGTGGTGGCTTGCACTGCCAAAGTAGGATGATCACTGGCCTCTGCAGTGTGGCCTGTTTTTTCCTGGAGAGGCTGGCACAGCTTCCCCCATCTTCCTCCCTGCCTAAGGTGGGCCTGGGTCTTAGGCTAGAGTGGCAATCTGATCTAGATGGAAAAAGCCAGTTCTTGTCAGCACTGTGATTTTCAGTCAGCCCTGCTTCTCCTCGAGCTAGGTGTAGAGTTAAGATGGCAGCTACCAGCCTCTTTCTGACTTGAACTGGTTCAAACTTTGGCTGTTTTTAGGATTATACTTTAGCCCACTGAATTTACTAATCAGTAGCTGAAGTTGGTACCCAACTGTCTCTTCCTCCCCCATTTTTTGGAAGGGGAACGTCCAATACCATCTATGGAATAGCTCCCGAGGTGGCTTCTGCCTCCAGTGGAGGATGGGAACCGGCCTTTGTGGCGTGGAGTGCTCTACTAATGAATCTTCTCTGCAGATGGGCAGGCTCCTCCTTCCCGTCTTTCAAGGATATTGGAGGATGCACTTCTGGCCACCTGAAGCCCCAAACCAAGTGCACTAGATAGCTCTGGGTGATCACCAACTGCCCCAGGATGAATTTATCAATTGCAATCAATGTGCCACACTAATGATGGATGTTCATGTGGGAGGGGGTGGAAGGTGTGGAGAGTGAGGCATATGGGATTCCCTATATTATTTGAGTAACATGTATGTAATTTAAGTATCTTTTTAAAAATAAAAAGAAATTAATTACAAAAAAAAATAAAATGCAATTACCAAATTCATTTGGAAGGAATAGTGTATGCAAATTGCCAAAAGCATTCTAAAAAAGAAGAGTGACATGGGAGGAATTTCACTGCCTACACTTGAAACATATTACAAAGCTACAGTGGTCAAAACAGCATGATACTGGCATAAAAAGAGACACATCTATCAGTGGAATAGAATTGCAAACCCAAAAATAAACCCTCACCTCTACGGTCAACTGGTTTTTGACAAATCTACCAAGTCCATATTAATGGGAAAAAGCAGTCTCTTCAACAACTGGTGCTGGGAGAACTTTTATATTTATAACCAAAATAATGGAAGAGGACCCCTATCTCACTCCCTATACAATAATCAACTCAAAATGGATCAAAGACCTAAATATAAAAGCTGGGACCATAAAACTACAAGAAGAAAAGGTATGGAAATATTTTCAAGACCTCATGGTAAGTGAAGGTTTTTTTTTTTTTTTAACTTCACAAATCTGATTATTTGTATATACCCTTCAAAATTATTACATATTCATACACACATGGAAAACAAATATTTTTGAGACAGTACAAAATTAAAAATTACATACATACCTTGAAGCAACAGCTTTATATCATTTATCACTGCAAAAAGTTTGGCCCGTTATTACACACTGGCCAGAGAGCAAGAAAAATATCTGTATACATGACAAACTATTATTTGTGTACTCCTCAAATGATAATGAAGCAATACAAGAATAAATAAATAAATAAATAAATAAATAAATAAATAGTGTCTTTCTTTGAGTTTGGGTTAGAAAAATAATATGGAAAGGAATGCAGCCATTTTGTCAATGCTTGTTTTGTTTATGATATTCAATCTACAAAATTATTAGGAAGTTTTAAAAAAGTATATTAAATCACAATCTCCCCCATTTTGCTACAAAGATGTAATTGTTCCACAAATACCTATCAGTGCTGTCATAGAGGAGAAATTAAATTTTCATTACATACTCAGTTTTGATCTTTCTGTCTTTCACAAAATTCTTGGATTAGTAGTAAAGAAAGGAAGTAGTTCTCATCCAAAGAAACTTCTATATTGATAAAATTATTAATGAAATTTTTACTAATTATTAGGGAATAAAATAACATTGAGTCCAAAAGATATTTGCCAGTCATGTGACTCTTTTATGAGCTTACTCCAATGGCAGGGGAAAATGGTACAAGAGATAAGGGACTTTCAAAGAAGTGTGAACTGATCTACCATAACTTTAATTTTTATTACAAGCATTAATTATATCCCAGATGACACTGATATCTTGAATGAGAAGATAAACATGAAGAGGGTTTGGAGGGATTACAGGTGAAAGGATATAGGTCATACAATATCTTGTTGTTTCAAACCATTATGCTGAAATCCTTTATAGCCTCCAAGGGCTCATCCATTGTCATAAAATTGTTGGGTGAAATGAGGTTTTGCAATACCTAATTACTACTACTATCTTATGGATAATTATTATTTTTTCATATTGTGGGTAAAAATAAAATTTTTCATGATACAACCAATATTTCTAAAATGATATATAAATATATATGCATATATGTGCATTTGATTACATAAATGTTATTTTTTTCATATATATTTTAAAAGATGCTTAGATTATATAAATGTTACACAAAAATTACAGGGATTCCCATGATCTCCACCTCTCATACCTCCCATAACATCTCACATAAACATCTTTCATTAGTGTGACACATCACCTCCAATGCATATACACATGCTGGGGCTTTGCCACTAAGCTTATACCACAGTTCACATCGTAGACCACACTCTCTCCCACACAGTTCTGCATGGCATATGCTGATGTAAAATGGCCTATATCCATCACTACAACATCACTCAGGACAGCCTCCAAGTCCTGAAAAAGCCCCTGTATTACAGCTGCCCTTCCCCCCTGCACCGAAAGCATCTAGTGGCCAATGTCTCTACCTCACTGTTGTAATTTCTTCCATTGCTTGAACCACAATATGTCTACAACAGAATACCATCAAGTCCACTCTAGTCCAGAGCTCTTCCCCCAATCCTGAGGAGTTTGGGATGGTGATGTCTACTCCACCTTCAAGTGAGAGGGGGGCTTATATCCCATGGATACAGACGATGGGATTATCCTGCCTTAATGTGCAGGCTCCCTCCATTTCCTGGAATGGCTGCTGTCCATCATCGTCTCATCACCAGATGACTTGGGTGAGTCCATTGAGCTGTAGAGTAGGAGTTGCAGCTCCACTGAGATTCCAGGCACAGCTGGCACATGGACAGGCCAGAGGTTCCAGTCTCTGGAAGTACACCTACAAACTCCAGGCTCAAATATAGGTTTGAATAGAAAGGACTGATGGACCATGTGCAGGGAAGACTTATTTGAGTCCGACTCTGTCACTCTCAGGAGCACAGATTTCAAAGTAGAGCCCACTGATAAGGCATCAATCTTTGGGGCTATCCCCCCTTATATCGGGCCTGGGTGTTGCCAGAGTCCTCAGGAGCCCCTCTGTGTGGGGTGATATCCACTTTGGTGTTCTATGAGATCCTACTTGGTGTGCATATGCATTACCTCTGGGATGACCTCCTGACACTCTGTGAAGTCTCTTAGCCATATGAACTCATTTGTCTTTACCTTTTCCCCCTTTTATTCAAGGTATTTTTCCAGTCATGTTTCCATTTGGCACTTGGTATTAATACCCTGTTGCCAGGGAGGCTCATCCCCGGGAGTCATGTCCCATGCTGGGGGGAAGGTAATGCATTCATATGCTGAATTTGGCTTAGAATGAGGCCACATTTGAGCAACAAGGAGGCTATCAGGTGGCAACCCTTAGGCACCCCATAAAAGTAGGCTAAGTTTCAATTACAAGAGCAAAGACTCATAAGGCTAGTCATCAATAACAAGAACCCATCGGTGGGCCAATCCTCTTTTGCCAGACACTGCCCCTGTACTCAGGGGACTGTTGCTGCTCCCTTGGAGAATGTGGTGAGCTCTCCAGGCTGGGTATTCAGTATTCCCTCATTTATTGAGTGATTGTCTACCCACCGTGACCATGCCCCATCCCTCGATCATTTGAACAATTTTATATATCTTTCATGTACATTCAGATGAACTTACTCCCATGAATCCCCCATCCCAGACACCTCCCACAATGATCCTCTGCAGCCCCCATTATAACCCTTTTGTGATCTAAACCTTCCTTGAAGATGAAACCCATATAATAACAAAATACAATTAATATGAAAATGAAATAATAATGATAAGCTTAAATACAAGAGATAAAATAAAAGGCAACTCAGAAAAAAGTACTAAAAATAAATATAATTTACCAATTGGGACATTCAAAAAAATGGAAAAAAAACAAAAAAAATTTTTCAAATTATTTTTTATTTTTATTTTTTCTTTTATCACTGCATTATTGGATGTCCAGTGTGTACCATGACACCTTCACCCTCTCATTCCCCAGTGTCTCCCAAATTTTCATTTACTTTTCAAAGTAGTTTTAGGAGACAGCAAAGTCACACACAGAGTACTAGAGAATCCCATATACCCAACCTCCCTCACCCTTCCCTACCCCATACTAACCCCCCCTTTTTTTTGTGGATGGTAGCATTATTATAACTCTTATACAGATAGTGAAACATAGCTACTAAACATTGTCAATGGCTTACAGGATAGTTTGCAATTTAGATGGTACAGTTTAATAATTTTTGATGATATTTACCATGTCCTGCATCCATTACTGTAAACTAATGAAAAACATTTCCCATGACCACTAAATACCCCATTTGATCTTTACTGTTCCTTCCTCCAGAGCCCCCTGGGGCATATGACACTCCCCTGTCTTGCATCGTGTGATGATAAGATTCATAGTTACATGCCCTGTGTATTTTAACCTGCCCTTCCTTATCTATCCACCTGTTAACCCTGGACCACCAAACCCAGTAATATCACTACTCACCTGTCCTATCCTTCAATATGCAAATAAACTCTATCCCTTTACCATAGATTATGTCCATATGGGTGATGGTTCACAACCTACTCTTCTCTCTCTCTCCTTTGTTAACCTATCTTTCAGACAGTGGTCCTCAGAGACTGCTCACTTTCCTCAATTCAAATCAGTGAGGTCATATACGGTTCACCCTTCAATGCCTGGCTTGTTTCACTCAACGTAAGGTTTTCAAGATTCCTCCATGTTATTCCATGTGTTAGTACTTGATTCCAACACCTAAGTAATATAACATTGAATGTATGTA
>JAQZBX010107856.1:0-10608 GCA_029593785.1 Cabassous unicinctus
TGTAAGATCCTTTCACCAAGCCCTCAAGGGATGGAAGACATTCTTAAGAAATTAGAAGTCCCAAGTACAGTAGGATGGTAACTGACAGAAACCTGGATTGAAAGGGCTTTTGGGAAGGGAGACTTACTACTGAATTACAAGAATATTTAAAGCATAGCTTCCTGAATACATCTTCCTTGCTAAGTACCTGTTATCTAAATAATGCCCAGATAATGTTTTCTCCATTTTTTTAAAAATATGAACTTGTTTCTAAGAACAAGCTTGAGTATTCCAGACAATTGTGATTCCAGAGGAGGTCTTAAAAGGAATAAAATACCAGAGGGATATTTGGATGATGAAAAACCCAAAGACAAGCCAAACCAAAAAATATGAGACGTTTTAGTCAAATTACTGAGTTTTATGGTTCTGTTTTGTGTGTCTAACTTTCTAATTCATATCTGTCTTTTTGTTCAATATATAGTTTCATATGTCCAGATGGTAATATCAAATTAACAAGTGATAATTCTTAAGAGAGCTCTATTCAAATTGCTAAAAAGTTAATAAGCACACACACACACACACGTGTAAATGAATACTCCTGGAGTTCCAAATTAGAAAATCTGAGCTTTTAATACTCTTTAAAACTATAATCTAAGTACTCAGACTTTGGTCAGTTATTAATTTTTTTAACGATAAAAGGGGCAAATGGAAATCTGAATAGAGAAATTATTGGAAGAAGAAAAGAGGTTTTGGTTAAGCTACTTGACCTACTCTAACTACCAAGCCCATCTAACATTGACTGAATTCAAGGCTTTCATTAAAACTGGTTGAAGGAGCTGTGGGAGAAAGGCTAGGTGCAGTAAGATGGGGAAATCTGAATTTAGCTTAGAACTCTGTCTACTAAGCCTGAAAATTAATAATGATAGGGACAGAGGGAATGTTAGGGAATAAAAGTCGGTTTGCATAGTTTGTCCTGTAATTCTATATTTTAATTTTTAACAGCCTTCAAAGGAGGCTATTTAATAACCCAATTGCCAAATTTCACTAAGTAAATAAAAAGTTCTCAAAAGCTATGGAAAGTTTTTCCTAAATTATGAGGGAAACTAATTTAAAATATATATATATAATATATATTCCAGAGTCTGATGTTCAATATGCTTTTCTGGTTATTCACAAATTTAGAATACTATGGAAAAGAAATTTTAGCCTCTTTTGGAGGGAGTAAAATGTTTTCCTGCTTACGCTATAATTGTTTCATTTTTATTCTACTCAAGTATAATCTCCAAAGGTTTGTACAGATATTAATAAAGTAAAATAGCATTATATTTATTATATCTATAACATGAAAATTGTAAACTTTTTAAAATGAAATTAAGTTAAAGAAGATAATGTATATCTGCCCTAATGTGAAATGACTAATTTTTCACATATGATGGATGAGGGATGTAGGATAAGATTTGAATGGATATGAAAATTTGTAGAGGGCTTAGGAAAGTAAGTTTACTTTATTGCTGACTAAAATTTAATAAGCTTTTTTAAAGTTTAAATTTGTCTTAAAGTGAAGTAACTCTATATGGTTATAAATGGTTTTAAGAGGTTATAGGAATTTAAAGGTAGTAGGAAGTTTATAAAAGCATTTTACAAACTGAAGGAACCCAAAGTAAATGGGTGATTCCAGGAAGCCTGTATTAAGTAGAAATCTATAGTTGATAATGATAACAAAATGTAGCTTGATAGCTAGAAACCTGTCAGAGACTACCTCAATCTGTTATGATTGATGCAAACTAGGATTTGTTTGCTGAAGGGTGTACTGATCCAAACTCAAGTTTGATTTTTCTCTCTGTTAAAATAATGCAGATTTCTTAATCTATTGGTCTATTTTGACTGGAACAATATAAAATTCTTTTTGAAGAAAATAAATATACAAGAGGCAAAGACACTTTTCCTTATCAGAATAGCTTCTTGTACTTCATGTTGCCTTAACATATCCTTAATGATTTAAAAAAAAAATACAGAGCTGCTGTTAATTTTGGAAGTTAAGTCTTTTCCTTACTATTTTTATAATTTATCTGTCACTCTGAAAAAGCCCTGGTTAAACATAATGCCCAAACCTGCCAACTTTTAATCGTAAAAAAAAAAACTTTAAGAATATCTTTAATTTCAAACTGTTACAAAGAATTTATTCTTTCACCTTGTAAAAAGTGAAGTGCTAAAATATATACATTTAAGAAATTTCACATTTTCAATATATTGGTATTTTAATTTACAATCAAAAAACATATGCCAAAACTTGGAATTCATAATACTTCTGTAAACTCTAAAAAAGCTTAAATGAGATGTTATTTTGAGAATGTTTTAAATTTTAGAGTCACATTTTATTCTGATCAGAACTTTTATCAAGGTGTCAAATTCTGGTTTTTAAAAGACTAATTTGTCATAAAAATACTGTGCATAATCACAATATTAATTTCTTAGGAATATTGTGAATGTGTAGACTTATGATTACTACTAAGGGAACAATTGTATATGAAATAATATTAAATTCAGTATTAGTTACCTCTTTTAGACACTTAATACCTACAGCAATCCCTTTTGCTTTTACCACTCTGAATTGATTTACGAAAGAATCACCCTCAATTTTGGAAATAAATGTACTGATAGGGTGCAAATATTGATGGTCCAATAGGCATGTGATCATATAAAGGTGATGGTATTGGAAGGATAATCTTGCTTCCATTAGGAAGCTTAGGTTTTTGGAAGATAATTAGGAAAATAGTTTCTTCTGTTCTGCTGAAGTTTATTCATGTATACTGTGTATCTTACAGCATATAGTGTGAAAACTCTTCATTTTAAGCTGAAGTAAAATGCTTTCAGGAACCTTAAAATCAAAGTTTCACTTAATATATGATGGGCTACATGAGAGGTGTTTGGGAAATGTTGTAAAATTGAAGGAATTTCCTAATTCTCAGTTCATTAAATCTGTATATGCAAATAGTTACTTATATGTTATTTATGTATTTAGGTATTGTATAAAATTCTTAAAGACTTGAGTTCTTCTTGTTAATATTCTATTCTAATACTGATCTGCATTGTGGTATTATTGGTTATAATTTTAGTTATTCTTAGAAAAATGTGATATGTTATGGAAAAAATCCCTTATCACCCAATTACACTGTTCTGCTCTGATGCTTCTCTAGAATATCATACATTCAGCACATCTTCAACACAGAGGAATTTTAAAGGAAAATAAAGGCAAGTCTATAAGTTCTGTTTTTTCTGTTGAGTAACATTATCTTGGTAATAGCATTAAAAAAAAAGAATAAAAAACTTCTGCTATAGTCTGTAATTAATGATCTCTAGAAAGAACTTTATTTAAAATACTTATAAGCAATTAGGTTTAGATTGTAAGCTTTTGCAGCAGTTATATTTATTCCTGGACTGTAATCTCTCATTGTTATTTCTAAATCCTTAGATTCTTTACTCTTTTTGTATAACCTAATAACTTCCTAGAATTTTTAATTGTCTCTATGACACAATGAATGCAGAACTAAAGCCTACAAACTCTAAAGATGCTGAAGAAGCAGCAATAATTGTAATAAATCTCCCACACAGGAACTAAGAAGTTGATGCTTTAGCTTGTATTCGTCTGATCTGCTCTACACCACTGAAGAACAACCTTATGATTACATAAAAAGAGTGACCATTAAGGAGCTGCCATTGGGTTGCTTATGGCTAAAGCACGAGGCATCCCCATCAAATATTCTCTCCTGGTTCATATAATACAAGATTCTGAGGCCTCTTCTTGGTTGGCTTCAGCCACAAATGATGCTTTACAGCAGTGGGCATGTGTATAAAGCCAACATACACTTACAGGACTGGCAAATAGATTACATAGGACCCTTATCAATCAGCACCAGTAAATGCTACATGTTAACCTTTATGGATACCAACACATCTTCTACAAGACTTTCTGGCAAAGCAGACTACCCAACAAATCACCCTCAAAGGGATAAAATGGCTTAGTCTGTACAAAATACCCCATTGTATAGGTAGTGGCCGACAAATAAATTTTACCAGCCAAGGCGTACAATAATGGGCTTAAAAACAAGACATTGATTGGAATTTTCATCTACACTATAGCCCTTCAAGGATGGGACTAAGAAAAAAATGGCTTGCTAAAACAACACATAAAGCAACTCACAATACCCACACTTTGTGGGATTAGACCTCAGTGTTAACAGAATATCTTGTTCATTTAAGCCATAACCCCATGTACCTTGACAAACATCTTTAAACCATGTACCTTTAATCTTGAGCAACTATAATAAAATGATCCACCAATTTCTTAGTAGGTACAGATGATTGATGTTGGACTACTCTGTCTCACCCCCACCACTGAGGATGTGGACACCATGTAAACCCCCTAAATAATTGCTTTTTACTCACAAAGCTAGACCTTTCAAAGTTATTCTTTAATCTATCACTCTCAGTTCAGCAGAATGCTCACTTTTTACACTCTTCCTCACCATACTCATGACATTTGGAATACTGGAATATATGACTCACCATTTTGGATTGGTTGATAGAAATGACTAATTCTCACTACACTGTGGTTTCTACCATGATTCCTCTCCATTGGGATTGATTTTACTCTCTCTTAGCTACTTGGGTTTCCAGGTGTAATCTGAACTACTTGGTATTTTGCTATTTCACTATTTTTTTGTTTGAAATGCTTTTCCTCCCAGGCATTTCTGCAGGTGTTTGTACAATTATTCAAGGCAAAGTTCACAATTAACCTTCTTTAGGACTCCTACCTCTCCTCCTGAATCTTTTCAGCAATTGACAGCCTTTCTTTTGGTATTGTTTCCATACACATCTTTTAATATATGTAGGGTTATATAAATCTCCTTACTCAGGCAATAGGAAAAATGCCTACAATTACTAAGTTTCTATTTTCTTATCTATAGCATCAATAGGTTATACTATATTGTCATTGAGCTTCTTATACCCTTATCACCCTCAATAACACATGCATGCACAGACATGCACACACACATGCATTACTGCACACATGCACATGCATGTCGATAAAATAATGCACAATGTCTCAATAAAAAATTCTCATGCAGAAAAATGCCTGAGTTTTATTATAAATTTATTATAAATAATTTTAGTTATACTAATACACATGCTAAAGGTAAAATAATAAATTTTAAAATTCTCTTAAAAGTATGCATGATAAAGCATTAAAAGCCACTGCAGGCAAGGATGATAATCCTTTGTATTTTTATTTAACATGACTGCTTAGAAATACCTTTTCAAACATTAAACTCCAGTTAACTGCACAAGAAGCCTGCAATGTAGGCAGATATTGATACATCGGCTGTAGTGATGATGAAAATGTACTCTAGAGAAAATTTAATTAAAGACCACATTCTCACTAAGAATAGGAAAAGAAGTAGACAATACATTAGAGGAGGGAGATCAGCAACCATCTTTCTACAAAGAATGGCAACTGACATTGGTGAGAAAGCAATTTTGAGCTGAACTCTTTCTGGACTTGTAACTGTAAGCTTCTACCCCAAATAAATATTCTTTATAAAAGCCAGCAGATTTCTTGTTCTTTGCATGAGCACACCTTTGGCATAAAAATACAGATTGTAAATGTTATATCCAGGGTAGCCACTAAAAGCATAACTTAAAAAAATAAAGATAAGGAAATGGAAAGTTATGAATATGGTACTGTGGCAGTTTGATATAGTTATGAATTCCAAAATTAGATATTGGATTATGCTTGTAAACTGGTCTGTACATCTGGGCATGATTAAGTGATGATTAGGGATTTGATTGGGCCACGTCAGTAGGGTGTTGAGCCCCATCCCTTGGTGGGTGGGGATCAAAGATAAAAGACACAGCACAGGACAGATTTGGAGCAGTTTTGATGTTGGAGCTCTGATGAGGAAGGAGAGAAGGTCCTGGGAAAAGAGACGAGCCATTCACCTGACAGTTCACAGCTGGCCTTGTGGAGAGAGGCAAAGCCTAGAGAGCCTTATAGTCTACAGCTGACCTTGTGGAGGAAACAGAGATGGGCCCAAAGAGAAATGTAGCCCTGGGAAGAGAGAAACCCAAGAAGCCTGAACCCTGGCAAATGTTGGCAGCTGTCTTGCTCCAACACGTGGCAACAGACTTTGGTGAAGGAAAAAAATTATGATTTATGGTCTGGTAAGTGTAAGTTTCTACACCAAATAAATACCCTTTAAAAAACCAACTGATTTCTGGTATTTTGCATCAGCATCCCTTTGTCTGACTAATACAAAATTTGGTACCAGGAGTGGGGTAGTGCTTTTGCAATTACCAAAATGTTGGAACAGTTTAATAAATGGGTAAGGGGTATTTTTTGGAGAAATTGTGAAATGCTTGATGGAAAAGGCCTAGATCACTTTGAATAGCTGTTGATAGTAATATGGATGCTAAAGAGACTTTTTATAATGTCTTAGAAGTAAATGATGAAACTATTATTGGAAACTGTAGAAAGGCAATCCGTGTTTTAAAGTTGCAGAGAACCCAGCAAGATTAACTCCTGTTGTTATATGGAAGACAGAATTTGAAAATGGTGAACATGAGAATTTAACTGAAGAACTTTCCAAGGTAAATGCAGAGAATGCAGCTTGGCTTCTCCTTGCAACTTACAGCAAAATGCTAGATGAGCAGGATAAGCTCAGGAGTGAATTATTGGGCACAAAGTAAACAGAAACTGATTCTGGAAATTTCAAGCCTCTGGAAATCAAGCTCACAGATGATAGTGCCCCATTTGTGGACTTAAGTAAACTTAGAACTTGTAAATCAAGATTGAAGATACAGTTATCTCAGAAAGACTTGTATGAATTCTTACTTGTCTGATGGCTTGGACCCTGCTTCTTGCATGCAAAGCCAACAAGGTTTTTGAGAGTGCTGTATGAACAAAACTACTGTTTGCTTGGACCAAAAAGGACATGGAAAAGAGATATTGAAGGAGAAACAGCTTTAAGAATAAAACCATGGAACCTGAGGTCTGGAATTAAGACATCGCCTTGGGCAAAGAGAGGAACCCCACCCATGTGTACAGAGAGGGTGAGTTTGCCCCAGCAGTTGAAGAGGGTCAATGTTCCCACCCAATGTTCTGGAAGAGTTTTGCTGCCCCAGGGTGCAGAGAGGATGGAGCACATTCCTCAAAGATTAGGGCAGTTAAGGTCAGCACTCCATATGTCTGAGAGGGGTGTGCCTGTCCCCCACATCTTAGGGAAGGCCAGACAATCAACTCGTTGCTTTGAGAGGGTTTAACCTGTATGCCAAAGTTTAGGGAAGGCCAGGTGGTCAACTCATTGCTCTGATAGGGTTGAGCCTGTATGCCGAAAGTTAGGGAGAATGTTGTCTTCACCTCATTGTACTAGGGCAGCTAAGACTGTAACCCAAAGATTGGGTAAGGTTTGGCAATCACACCAACAATCTTGGAGGGTGAGGTCTAGAGCTTGATCAACACCCAGATACCTGCTGAGGGTGGAACCAAGAAAATGGCCATTGACCAAGCCTGTGGAAAGTGTGGGTCCCCGTGTGGCCTCAAGGAGAAGAAACCATCATCTTAAGAATGACTCTCAGACTTTGAAATCGAATGGAGGATGCCCTGCAGGTTTACTGATCTGTAGAGGACCCATGACTCATGTTTAACCTCCCATTTTCTCCTTATGGTAACGAAAATGTTTATCCTTTGTCTTTTCATTTTTGTAATGAAAGCACTTAAATTGTTTTGTAAGTTTCAGAGGTCTACAGCAGATGGGACTTTGCCTCAAGATGAACTGTATTTCTTTAAACTGATTATGATATTATTTTGTACTTTCATTGTTACTGATTTAAGATTTTTTGAATATGGTCATGTATTTTTGGAATTCGGAGGGTGAAGAGTGGCAGTTTGATATAATTATGAATTCCAAAAATAGATATTGGATTATGCTTGCAAACTGCTCTGTCCATCTGGGCATGATTAAGTGATGATTGGGGCTTTGATTGGGACATGTCAGTAGGGTGTTGAGCCCCGTCCCTTGGTGGGTGGGATCTCAAAGATAAAAGACACAGCAAAGGACAGAGTTGGAGTAGTTTTGATATTGGAGTTCTCATGAGGAAGGAGAGAAGGCCCTGGGAAAAGAGACGAGCCATTCACCTGACAGTTCACAGCTGGCCTTGTGGAGAGAGGCAAGCCTAGAGAGCCTCATAGTCTACAGCTGACCTTGTAGAGGAAACAGAGGAGCTGGGCCTGGAGAAATGGAGCCCCAGGAAGAGAGGAACCCAAGAAGCCTCAACTCTGGCAAATGTTGGCACCTGTCTTGCTCCAACATGTGGCAGCAGAGTTTGGTGAAGGAAGAAACTTGTGATTTATGGTCAGGTACCTGTAAGCTTCTACCCCAAATAAATATCCTTTATAAAAACCAACCCAATTCTGGTATTTGCATCAGCACCCCTTTGGCTGTCTAATACAGGTACATTATGAAAATCAATTAAATACCAGTGAAAGTAACAGGGGAAGAATTAAAGAACTGAAAAGTTTCATGGCATAGAGAAAATTAATAGCAAATTGGCAGACATAAGTTCATATTTATAGTAATCATTTGACAAATACCTAGTTTATTTTGGCACAAGTTGTCTCAAATCTATACCCTTATAGCTACATCATGTTTAACATAAGTTGTTGTTCTTATATTAAAGTTTAGGATTTATCTGCACGCTAAATTTGTACTATGTCTGCTTTGTACTCTTTTCAACGATTGTCCTCCAATTTGCTCACCTGTTTTCACTTGCATATTTAATTACAAAAATCATAAAGGATCAATGATATATGCTAAAAATGCAAACAATATATTAACATTAAATGAGACATTCTAATTATCTCAGAGTATTGATTTGAGGCCCTGTGACAGAGACAATTAGATTAGAATAACCCTGTCACTCTCAGTATACTGGCTTTTCTATCCCTCCAAGTCTTGCTAAGAGAGAATCCCATTCTGTATCCTTTACTGCAGCATCCATTTGTAATCATTTTTAGAGAAATGAGGGTTTTCAGAGGGATTGATAAGAATGAGGGTATCTTAAAAGAGACTCAGAGAAAGATGTGACCTTCACCTCTTCTTTGAAAAGGAAAAGGCATGGTTGTGTTTCTCCATTCTCAAACAAGTTAAGGGCTTCATTACAAGTATCATTTTAGAGGGCAGGTAGGCTTGTCATGGGACAAACAAACATCTCACTTATTGGAGGCAGAACTTTTATTTTATTTTGATTGTCCCTGAGTTATGTGGTGGGAGAGTGTTGATTGTCTGATGTTTGATTATCACTGAGAAGAGTCTCACTACAGGTTAGAATCTATAAAAGTCTGCCTTAGATGACAAATGGAGGACTGGGGCTGTTGTGTAGGTCTCTGTTTCAGGAAAAAGGGCAAGTTGCTCCTTTAACTAATTGGATAACAGTGCTTTGGTTCAAAGCTTGATTTTTGGTCAGAAATTAGTGTTTTATAAGGCCAGTCTGTGAATGCACCACTCCAGGATTCTTTGCAGTTGGTGTTACTTAGGGGTCCAAATTAAATAGCACATTTTCATACTTGTTCTTACAATACATTGAGAAATGAAATTAAAAGAAAAGACAGAGTCAAAATATAGGCTTCAGTACATATAATAGCTTATTGGAAGATGTAGCAGTTTGACATTGTTTATGAATTCCAAAACTAGTTATTGAATTATGTTTGTGAACTGGTCTGGGCATATTAGATTGTATTGGATTCAGAAGTTTCACTTTTACTTGATTAAATAATGATTAAGGATTTGATTGGTCTATGTCAATAGGATGTTGAGTCCCCAACCCCATGGTGGGTGGGGACTCAAAGAGAAAAGAAGGCACAGGAGTTATTTGGAGTTTTGATCCTGGAGCCCTGGGAAGTAAACACACAGAGAAGCAGATACTTTAAACACGGCAGAGACCCTGGGAAGAGAGATGAGCCATTTGCCTGATAGTCTACAGCTGAACTTGTGGAGCGATCAGAGCAGCTGAGCCTGGAGAGGAATGAGCCCTGGGAGAGAGATGAGATTATCCCAGCCTATAGCTGATATGTGAAGAATCTGGGTCCATGCAGTCAAAAGAGGAAGAGGAGACTGAACCCTTGCAGACATCAGCAGCCACCTTGCTCCAACACGTGGCAAAATGCTTTTGTGAGGGAAGTAACTTACCCTTTATGGCCTGGTAACTGTATGCTTCTACCCCAAATAAATACCCTTTATAAAAGCCAACAGATTTCTGGTATTTTGCATCAGCACCCCTTTGGCTGACTAATACAGAAGAAGACACCTATGTCCTCTAATACTGAATCGCAGGAGCAGGTAGATTTACCCAACTAGTAATACTCATCTATCATATAAGCAGGCAGAAACCAGGGCAGATCTATCACAGTTAAAGCAGGGCCAGACTCAAGGGAGGTAAAGTGGCTCAGGCTGGCTACTGCCACTTTGGCCCAAAGTAGGAATGTAGAATTGGATGGGACTTGAACATTACATCTATCAAAATTAACCACTCATAAATCATAGAGTGGTTAAATGGGAAGAAAAACTAGTTTCT
>JAQZBX010107857.1:0-10609 GCA_029593785.1 Cabassous unicinctus
CACTTCCCTGAATATAGCTTTTTGCTCAACATTTTACTTACAGTCTCTTTTATCTGCTTGTTTCTAAGACTATAGATAATAGGATTTAAGAAAGGAGGTACTATAGAATAGAACACAGAGGTGATCATATCCTCAATTGTGGGTGAGCTGGAGGTTGGCTTCATATACACAGCAAGACCTGAACTAATGAAGAGGGTCACGACGAGAATGTGAGGGACACAGGTGGAAAAGGCCTTTCCCTGTTCTCTGGTTGGAAACTTAAGTACGGCAGAAAATATGCGAATATAAGACATGGTGATGAAGACAAAGCAGCCACCATCAATAACTACTGCAAGGACACAATTTGTAATTTCATTTCTTAAGGTGTCAGAACAGGACAGCTTCAGCAAAGAGGGGACATCATAGAAGAACTGATGAACTACATTGGAATGACAGAATGACAGCCAGAATGTGTTTCCAGTGTGGAATCCTGCATATACCACACCACTGAGTAAGGTGGCCAGTGTCACCTGGACACAGAACAAAGGGTTCATGATCACAGGTTAGTGGAGGGGCTGGTAGATGGCCACATAGTGGTCACAGGCCATGATAGTGAGCAACAACAGCTCTATATAAGAAAACCAAAGCACAAGGAAGATCTGAGCAACACATCCTGACATAAAGATCACCCTGCTGTCAAGCAGGAACATGACGCATGCTTTGGGTATTGTAACAGAAATGTAGCACATGTCCAAAACAGAAAGATTCCTAAGGAAAAAGAACATGGGGGTGTGAAGTTTCTTTTCACACGTAGTAACTACAACAATCAGAAAGTTGCCTATCAGGGTTGCCAAGTACATCAGAAGGAAGAGTGTGGTGTGCAAGACTCTGTATTCCCACACTTCAGAAAATCTTGTAAGCAGGAATTCAGTCACAGCAGTAGAGTTGGTCATCTTTGAGGAAGGTGCTTTGGACATCAAGAGACAAAGGAAAATAATCCCTAAACAACATGGAGAATCAACAAGAGAGAAAAAATTTAGTCTAAATGTATTTATCAATAGATATTTATCCAATTTTATTGTCTGTAGTTCATACTAGTTAGTAGGAAGGAACATCACATTGAAGTAAGCTCCTTTAGTCGTATTGCTTCTGTAACTTAATTCCAGGACAGGGTTAGAAATTAAACAAATTTCATAAAGACCGATAGGAGTTTATATGTCACAAGGGGCAGTGCTTAGAGAGGAATAAAGATGTATTGCCTATTGAGAGCTGAATTTCTCTTTTAGGTGATGACAATGTTGGGGTAATGGATGTTGGTGATGGTAGTACAATATTTTGACTGCAACCGATATCAGTGAATTGTATACTTGAAAGTGGTTAATATGGAGAATTTTGAGTTGCATATATATTATAAAAAATATTCTATTAGAGTATGTAAGCAGGTTTAGCTAATTTTCAACGTGTAGTAGCATATAATAACAATACAATGGGTAAAGGGGAAGAATGAGTTAACATCAGTGAGGTATTGAGAAGTATTCTCTAAGTGTTAACACATAATATCACTAATTGATGGCCAATCACAATCTGGATAGATAAAGGAGGCTACTATTGCATTAGAGCCCCTCAAAACTTTACACATGGTTGTACTCCATTCCCTGCCTACAATATGGAGAATTATTTTTTCTCCACTTCTTCCACTATAATTTTGATACTAATTTAATTCGGAAATTCTCCTTAAGAACTGTCATCTCTGATGAAGACATTTTCATTTGCTACATATGTCTCTGCCTTGCATCTGTCAACATTTACTCTTTTTATTTTGACATTGGATTTTACAACAACCCTCCCTCAATATTTATTAGACCATTGTGACTTGTTTTTGTTCCTTTTTTAGCCTAGATGGCATAATAAAACTAATGAATAATAAGAACATCATTTTTATTTATTTAGAATTCCATATGTAATTTATTCACTATTATTCACATATTTCATACTTTGTCATTATAACTCTGCAAATTGGGATGTAATATATATAATTTTAAAAGGAAAAGACTAGGTCAGTTAAAGGTCAAGAAAACTTTTTGATTCATGAAACTATAAGGGGAAAGTCAAAGTCAGGTTTGTCTGTGCAGCTATCCCTTGACACATGGCAGATTTACTTCACTAGAACTCCTGAGCCTCCTGAGCTTCACTGTTTCACACCACATCAATCCCAGCCCCTCATGCAAACTTACCATTTACTTGCACAATGCCATCACAGCCTGTCAAGTACTGCTGGAACCAGGAGAGCAAAGGTTTTGGATTTTTAAATCATGCTTATCCAGAGCTAAAAGATAACTGATTTGATTTCCTATATATTGAGTATGAAGTGCTACACAAAAACTGTCCAAACCAATTTCCCTGTGTGTCCATATTTCCATATTTCTTAGACTTGCCCTAAAGTATGTGACTATTACAATTTAGGATAATTTATTATGAGCTCTTTTTAGCCCTTCCAAAACAGTAAAATATCTGTTTCCAAGGCTCTTACACATATCAACATAGTTTCAAATCTATTTAAAATTCCTAAGATATTTTAGCTTAATAACTTTTGTATTTTAATAAAAATAATTGATATGTATTTTCACTCAGTTTTCTTCCTTACCTACTCTTTTACATTGAACAGAACCATCCATCTCTAGGACTCTAGTTTTCATTCTCTCTCCTTGTGTGTGCACTGATACCAATGTTTACCATTAAATGCCTTTTTTTCCCTTTATTTATCCATATGTTCTTAAACTTACATTAAATGCTTAGGTGTCTTTGCTCAAAATATTTATTCTGATATTCTTATCCACAAATTAAATTTCTTATTTTTGTGCTATTTTCTTTCTTTAGCCTGTTTTCAACAATAATTTATCTATCCATCTCAGATTTTTATTTGAAACTTAACAATCTGGCTCCTGACAGCATGTAAGCATCTCATTCCAATAGCATCTACATCAGAAGATCAATTGGCTGTTACTTCAATCTTCAGCTTTCTGAACTTCCTCACCTCTGTAGTGGGTTATAAAGATTGCCACCCTGTTGCCACATCTCTGCTCTCTTTTGACTCCCTTCATTAAAGGTATATAGGGGTGGAGTCCAAAGTTTCCTTTCTCAATAGCAAGGTCCAAATTGTGTTTTTTATTACTTTCCAAAATTCTTAGTTTGGAATTCTCTTCTTCCACCTTCTTTTCCACCCCTTTTCTACTTTATCTTCTTCATTATTCTTCTCTCATCTAATTTTCCATACCCGTATCCCTGTCTTTCCCCCTTCTTTGAAAATATCATTCTTGTTTCTCCCTTATGCTTTACACATATTGTAATCAGTATGTGTAATAATTCTAGTGAGTCAGCAAGATGTACCTCATATTTCTTAAATAAAATGTGCTTAATCATTTCACAATGTAACATCACTTTCTGACTTCTGGTAACATATCACTGGCAATACTCTTTTTTCAAAATATCTCATGCTACTTAACATTGGTTTTCTGTGATTATGTTTTAGATCTCCAACAGTTTATCATAACATACATTAGTTCAGTCAATGAGTTATTGAACTAAGATCAACTTATATATAATATATGGCATCATAGAAATCTGTATAAAAATTTATCCAAGAAATATCTCCAATAACAACCACAACATCAATTTAATATTTTATTTTTTTAAAGATTTATTTATTTATCCCCCCCTTGCTGCTTGTGTTTTACTGTGTCCATTCGCTGTGTGTTTCTTCCGTGTCTGCTTATCTCCCCCTTGCTGTGAGGTCCTGCTGCATCAGCCCATCGCACCGCGTGGGCCGGCCTGCTCTCACAAGGAGGCCCCGGGAAGTGAAACCGGGGCCTCCCGCGTGGTAAACGGGAGCTCTATCCATTGAGCCACACCCACTTCCCTATTTAATATTTTAAAACATCTTAAAGTGGAGAACACTGAAAATATTTCAAAAATATTTAAAACACATTTCTTTGGGAAGTTGTTCTTCTGCTTACCTTTTGTTTCCATTTTTATTGTTTGACATTTCTAAGTCATGATATTATTGTAGATATATATGGTAATATTTTGCAATTTAAAAATTCCTGAGATTGATGACTTTACCTGATTAAGGTGGGTTGATTGGTTTGTCAGTTCAGACATTCATTAAGTTCACCGCAATCAACCTTCAGAATTCTAGAAAATAGGAATAATGAAGATGGTATATTTTCTTGCAAATTTTAGTAAATAGATATTGTTTGTAGAAATGAGTATTTATTTAATAATATTATGAGTTAGAATAGCATGAAATATGATGTCCTCTGCATTGTATAAAATATTATGTTTTCCCACAAACCCTGAACATTTGTCAGAACTTGAATAAGTTGTGACAGAAAGTGATAGGTTTCTGCTACATTTTTAATTATCAGTCCACTACTGACAGTGTAGAAATGCAATAGGATTTCACAGTTTGATCACAAAATAAAAGACTTTAATTACTTCTCAATCATCAATTTTAGGTTTCTTAATTGAAATTACATGTGTTAGTTTAACCTAGTTAAAAATTCATGGACTTCAGGGGAAAAAATATTTTTGCCTCACTTCTTCCATTTACTTGCTTTCTAGCTGTGTGAACCTCTGAACATCTTTGAAACATGATTTCCATATCTATAGAATTTGCAATAATGTCTACCTCATGACTTTAATATTTACAAAATATTTCAAAGAGAGAAGGAACTCAAAATGGTAGCTAAATTGAGGAAAAATAAAGAAGAATTACAAATCACTGACATTTGTTTCCTTCAGCACTTTCATTTTTTCCATCTTATACACATAGTCCTATTATTTATAAACAGGCAAAGAAGTGGAAGTTAAGCCCAGTGCTCTGCCTTTTTTAGTGGAAATTTCTGTTAAAAGGAATATGCGTTTTTAAAAAGTTCTGAACTGATTTGAAATGAAATTGTAAAACTGAGACCATATACTTACCTATACACTGGCAGCAGCAGGGTGATAACAGGCAAAGTAAAGTTTTCCTGGGATAAGTTGACTACTGCATGGATATTCTCATCATTACAAGTAAAAAAGTTATTCATTGCCTTTTCTTAAAAGGCATGAAGAATATATTTCCAATGTGAAGAGTCAGTAGAAATATTTTGGTCATTAATATTGGTATTCATGTATTTTTTCATCCATCCATTCATTTAAATGCAGTATATTTATAATTCACTCAATATTTTGGGGAATAATAAACAGAAACTTGACTGGAAGCTATGTGGATGAAATTCCTGCATGCTGTTTCATAATATAGTATGAGGAATCTCTAGAATTACTCCTGCAATATCAGGCATTGTGTATATATTTTATATTTATGACAGGAATTCACTTACTCAATTTGAATACATAGTAAACCTGAATATATAATACAGAGTTTTACTAAGCAAACAAGTGTATGTATTAACTAAATAGCAATAATATACATGAATAATTGTTTCCAATTTTTAAGATAAAGCATAGCATATGCGTATGTGTAGTAATTAAATTTGTTTACATAATTTAAATAAGCATTCTGCATGCTGAAACCATGGGGTGAGAGCAGAGCTGTACCTATCCCTACCTTATTTGCTTGCATTGTCTCCATCAGGTTCTGTGCTATCTATTTGCTTTGCACTTCCATAAAGTCTGCTATATCTGCTTGAATCAACTTTCAATATGATGAACATAAAAGACAGTGGTCTTATTGTGTGCATTCCTTCTGTATCTATATGTTCTATTCTAATTTAGTTTACATTTTCTTTCTTTCAAAAAAGTGAGCAGTACAGGAAAAAAGTGGGTGTGATTCATGGAAAGTGGTGATAAAGGGGAAATGATATTAATACTAAATGCAAACCAGATAATAGACTTTTCTTTATCAAATAGGCAATTCTGCATTTCTGCATGGTTCATCCTTATATTAGGTGCAGGCAAGCAATGAAAGTGCATATAAAATTGAGATGACTGATATTCTGGCTGGAAACATTCTGTTTTATAACAATGGCTTCTCTGTTCAGGTTTAGTAGAAAAACTGTGGACACAATGACACCAGAGAAAACCCCTGAGAACATAGTCCTTGGTATCTCTAATAGCCATTGCCCTGGGAAAATTTCATGGGATAATTGACTCCAGTTGGTAAGGGAAGAGTTCCCAAGTAGAAATTTTGCAGCAAAAAAAAATTGTTTTCAAGAAATATTAATATATCTGAATGTGAATTTCCTGTGGATCCTAGAGAACAAGGAGTTAAGGTGAGGCCTAAATCCTAGACTCTGTCAGATGCCTGGGAAGCAGATTTTCAACTCGATCTCATGGTTTTCCTCCAAGGAATGGAGTGATTTTCACTCTCACTAGTGAGGGCAAAACACCAGGATTTGTTTAATGTGCAAAACACCTTATTTTAGTCTCCTTAGCTGCTCAAGCAAATATCATGTTTAATACCATGGGTCAGCTTAAACAATAAGAATTTATTAACTCTTGGTTTTGAGGCTAAAAGAAAGAAAAAATCAAGGCATCATCAAGGAGAATCTTTCTTCTTGAAGACTGGGGATGTCTGCCTGATGGCCTTGGCCTGTGGCTCCTCAATCACGTGGCAATGACTGTGGTGGCCTTTCCTGGCTCTCTGTTCTATGTGGTTTCCATTGAATTTCCTCTGGTTTCGTCTGTGTGAGTTTCCTTCCATTAATAAAGGTTCCCAGTAATATGACAAGACCCATCCTGATTAAGGTGGGCCACAGTTTAACTGAAGTAATCTCATCAAGGATCTGTTTTAAAGTGTTCATACCCACAGGAATGGATTAAGTGTAGTAACATGTTTTCTGTGGTACATATAGCTCCAAACCACCACACAGCTCTTATTAAATTGTCCAAATATTGGCAATAAGTGCTTGAATAACATTTATCAGACTGTGGCCAAAGCCCAGCACAGTGGTCTGTGAACTCAGCCATTACCACCCCTCATCACCGGTTCTTCATTTTTAACCACTTGGCATCAGTGTCCACATTCGGGATCCTCTTGACAGTGTGGCACATGGGAAGATCTAAAACATTTGGACTAGTATCTGGCCCATGATGCATAGAAGGAAGTTTTATGGTATCAATTTTTCAGTTTTCACAATCATAGTTTGAGTGGATCAGTCAGATATTGTCAGGAAAGCAGAAAACTCTCCACAGTTCTTAGAAGTCTTACTTATATTTCTGTTCTTGATTTCCAGTTTATATCAACTGTGCTCAAGCAACACACTCATTATGGTATTAAATAAATGAAATATGTTGATTTTACCCCAACATATGGTCTACTTTGACACATGGTCAGAATGCACTTGAAAAGAATGTGTATTCTATACTATGGGATGATTCACTTATATATATGTGCTAGTTAGAAAAATTTAGACAATTTTGCTGTTCAATTGCTTAATACCTTTACTGATATTTATCTCATTTTTTATATACTGACTAAATTATATTTAAATCACCAATTAAGGTTTTGGATGGTTTAAAATTCTTCCTTGTGTTAATGCAATTTTACACAGTATATGTTTAGATGCTATGATAGTAATTGTATACAAGTTTGGAATTATTTCCTCTTCTTAATAAATAGACTTTAACAATTTCCTGAACCCCATATTTATACACTCAAGAATCTTCATTCCTTCTTGTCTCTAGTGGTCCATATGAGATGGTGTGACAGCTTGAAGCTGAGTGGACCCCAGAAGATCAGGTCCTTAGAGTTAATCTATTACTGTGTGTGTAAACCTATTGAAGGTGGGACCATTTCATTAGATTACATCATTTACGGAACTTTGTTCAGACTGTGTGATCCAGTCTTACTGGAATCCGTTATACAGTAGAATGAGTGGAGTCTCAGACACAGAAAAACTCCTAGGAGCTGAGAGAGAAAGCCACTGATGGAGCAGCCAGATGCAGAAAGCAACAGAGCCTGGAGGAGAAGGCAAGACAGACAGACTTTTATTTCTGACTAAACTAGATTTATTTGTTTTTGTTTGTTTGTTTGTTTTTCACATTTTTAGTTATTAAAAGACACTTTGATTACATAAATATTACTGAAAATATATAGGAGATTCCCATATGCCCCACTCCCCACACCTCCCATATTTTCTTACATTAGCAACAACTTTCATCATTGTGGTACATTCATTGCCATTGAAGAACACATTTTGGAGCATTGTCACTAAGCATGGATTATAGTTTACACTGTAGTTTACACTCTCTACCATTCAACTCTGTAGGTTAGGGTCAGATATATAATGGCCTATATCTGTCATTCAGGATGATTCCCAAGTCCCGAAAATGGCCCCCATTACACCTGTTTTTCCCTCTCTCTAACCCCAGAACATCCATGGGTCACTGCCTCAACAACTATGGTGTTTCTACCATTGCTAGAACCACAGTAAGTCTATAGTAGAATACTAGTAAATTTATTTTAGTCCATAGTTCATTTCCCAATCCTGAGGACACTGGGATGGTGATGCCCACTCCACCATTAATTGAGGGCGACTTCGATCCCATACATCTGATGGATCGGACTCTCTTCCTTACAGTTGTAGGCACTCTCAGTTCCTTTATATGTTGTTTGTCCATCATCACCATCATCTCCTCCCTGTTAGTTGTCCGGGGTGAGTTCTTTGAGCTGGAGAGTAGGTCTTACAACTCCATTGAGATTCAGGGCTCAGCTGGTATATGGACAGCCCAAAACATTGAGTCTCTTGTCTGTACACCTACCAACTCTAGCACTAATTATAAGTTCAAATAGAAAGACAGAAGAGTCATGCATAGAGAAACCACTGCTAAGTCTAACTCAGTCACACTGGGGAGCATAAATACCAGATTAGGTCCCACTGGGAAGGGGCCAAATTCTTGAGCTGTCTGACCTGGATATAGTGTCTGCATATCTCCATATCCTTGAGGAGTTTTGCTATTTGGGGTCATATCTACTTTGGCTGTCAATGAGATCTTGCTGAGATGTGCATAAGCACTACGTCTGGGTTGGCCTCCTGACTCACTTTGAAGTCTCTTAGCCATACAAACCCATTGTCCTTAACTTTTTCTCCTATTCATCAAGTGTTTTTTTTTTGTTTGTTTGTTTTTCAGATGTGTTGCTTGCTGGTACTTGGTAGCAATCCCTCGGTGCCAGGGAGGCTCATTCCTGGGAGTCATGTCCCACACTGAGTTTGGCTTAGAGAGAATTTGATATTATTTTGGTTATTGTGTGAATCTCCACCTACCATGACAATGTCCCATGAATATCTGAACATATTTGTATGCCTTTAATGTATACTTAGGTGAACTACCTCCCTCACTGACACCCCACACCAATGGTCCTCCCCTTCCTCAGTTGTAACTCTTATGTGATCTAAAACTTCTTCAAAAATGAAGCCAATAAAATAACCACATACAATTAATAAGAAATGAAATATGATAGTTTTATACATAAGAAAAAATTAATAAAAAAGTAAAAATAGAATAATGTTTTGAAAAATTGGAATATTAAAAATCATGAAAAATATTTGAAGAAAAAAAATTTTATTTTTTTTTTACATTTTGCCTTTCATCACTGCCACTGTGTCCTGCCATGTGTCAGATCACCCCCAGCTGTAGATCAGGGAGACAGTATCTCCTCATGCATCCTTGAGTTGAACACTATCCTCAGTCTAAAAAACTGTAAGTTTTTAAATTAATAAATCCCCATTGTAAAAGCAAAACCATTTCTGGTATATTGACTTGACAGCTTTTTGCAAACTAAAACTTAATGCATTCCTTCAGCCTGAAAACTTGTTAACATTTCTTGAATCATCAGACTGAAGGCATTGAATTTTCTCTCCTTCTATTTGTCTGAATATATATTTATTTTTTCCCATGTTTTGGTACTTTAAGGAGTACCAAACTTCATAAAAATAGAATTTTACAGTATGTTTTCTTTTGTAGCTGAGCTTATTTTCTCATCATAAATTCTATGAAGTCATTTCATGTACTGTATCAGTAATTTTTATTTTCATTTTAGGGAATATTCCATCATATAAATAGCCCATTTTCATTTATCCATTCATCTAATAATGACTGTTTTGGTTATTACCACGTTTTGATTATTAAGAAAAATAAATTTCTTGTAAGTTTGTTGTACATGTTTCAGAAGACTTAAACATTATTTATTTGAGTATGTAGATGAGGAATTGCTAGATCAAAAGCACATGTATGATTATTCATGATATACACTGGCAAGTCATTTTCCAAAGTGAATGTACCCTTCTACACATTTTCCAGGAATAAATGTTAATTCTGTTTCCTTAACATACATGACAAAATGTATATTCACATTCCCTAACACTTTAGCAAATAAGTAATCATGTTTAATATTACTTATATTCTTATCAAGCAATTCCGTATGCTCTTTTGTGTAATAATTTGTCCAACCTTTATCCATGTTATTAATGGTATCTTATTAGGAGGTTTTCATATACTGTATATAAATCTGCTGGCAGTTATATTAATATAACTTATAATCCATTAGTTACTTGTTTTTTATCTCTATTAGTGATGCAATTCAATGAAAAGACAAAAATAATTTTAATTAATCCCAATTTCATTTGTT
>JAQZBX010107858.1:0-10609 GCA_029593785.1 Cabassous unicinctus
ATGTGAGGGTCTATTCCCACACTCCCAATTGGATTCCATTGGTGTATATATCTGTTCCTGTGCCAACCCACTATGGGTTTTTAATAAGTTTTAAAATTAGGAAGTGGCAATCCTTCCACTTCATTCTTTTTCAAGATGTTTTTGGCTATCTGGGTCCACTTACTCTTCTCAATAAATTTGATACTTGACTTTTCCATTTCTGCAAAGTAAGCTGTTGCAATTTTCACTGGGACTGTGTTGAGACTGTAAATAATTTGGCATAAAATGGTCATCTTGACAATATTTACTCTTCCAATCCCTGACCATGGAATAACTTGCTTTTATATAGATCTTTGATTTATTTTAGCAAAGTTTTGTAGTTTTCCACATATAAGACCTTAAAACCCATGATTAAATTTATTTGTAGATATTTGCCTTTATTACTTTTTTTAAATGGATTTTTTTCTTGATTTCCTTCTCAGATTGCTCATCTATGGAATCACTGCTTATTTTTTTTTCATGTTGGCCTTGAACCCGTAACTTTGCTGAATACTTTTATTTGCTCTAGTTGTTTAGTAGATTTGCTGGGACTTTCTATATATAAGATCATGTCATCTGCAAGTACTGAAAGTTTCACTACTTCCTTTTCAATTTGGATGTTGGAAATAAAAGGATGTCTTTTATTTCTTCTTTTAGCCCAATTGCTTTGGCTAAAATTTCCAGGACAATGATGAATAACAGAGTTGAGAATGGGCATCCTTGTCTTATTCCTTATTTAGAGGGAAAAATTTCTCTAATTCAGAATTGAGTATGATGTCAGCAGTGGGATTTTCATATATGCCCTGTATCGTGTTGAAGAAGTTTCCTTCCATTACTATATTTCTAAGTGGTTTTTTCAAGAAAGGATGCTAGATTTTGTGAAATTCTTTTTCTGTGTCAATGGAATATCATACATTTTCCCCTTCATTGTGTTAATGTGATATACTATATTAATTAATTTTCTCTTTTGATGTGCTGTTGAGTTCCACTTACAAGTATTTTGTTGAGGATTTTTGCATCTATATTCATTGAAGAAATTGGTCGGTAATTTACACTGACCAAATGCCTAGAATGAGTTTGGTAGTGATGCATCCTCTTGAATTTTTTGGAAGTGTTTTGCAGGATTGATATTAATTCTTCTTGGAAAATTTGGTAGAATTCTCTTGTAAATTCACCTGCTCCTGTGGTTTTCATTGTTATGAGGTTTGTGATGACTGAATCAATATCATTACATATTATTGGCCTGTTCAGATCAGTTATTTTTTCTCAAGTTGCTGTAGTTTCTTCATTGTTTCTAGGAATTTGCCCATCTCATCTAGGCTGTCTAATTTTTTGGCATTCTGTTGTTCATATTATCCTCTTAGGTTCCTTTTTATTTCCATTGGTTTAGCAGTGATGACACCCTTCTCAATTCTAATATATTTATTTTTCTCATTTCTCTTTTTCTTTGTCAGTCTTGCTAATGTTTTGTCAATTTTATTGATTTTTTCAAATAACTGATTTTGACTTTATTAATCTGTTTTTTTGACATTTTTATTGAAAAATTTGTTATATATATCATTGTTAGAAGTTACTCAATAAACACAAGATTATAACTGCAATAACAATAAATCTGCTTTAGTCAGTAGTTACATGCTTTGGAGGCACAATAATTAGGATTGCTATTTTTCTATGTGGATTGCTCATTTTATTAATATATATCTATCTACTTTGTCTCTTACAACAGGTTTTTTTTGGTTTTTATTTTTTAAAAGATACTTAGATTACATAAATGTTACACAAAAGATATAGGGATTCCCACAAGCCCCACTCCCCACACCTCCCACACCCTCCAACATGAACATCCTTCATTAGTGTGGCACATTCATTGCAACTGATAAACTCACCCTGGTGCTTTGCCACTAAGCTTGGACCATAGCTCACATTACAGTCTACACACTCTCCCACAGAGTTCTGCATGTTATGTGATGATATAAAATGGTCTATATCTGTCATTGCAACATCACTCAGGACGATTCCCAAGTCCTAAAAAAAACCCCATATTACAACTGTTTTTTCCTCTCCCTGCTCCCAAAGCCTCCAGTGGCCACTGGCTACAAATCAATGTTGTAATTTCTTCCATTGCTAGAATCACAATATGTTTATAGTAGAATGCCAGTAAGTCCACTCTACTCCACAGCTCTTCCCCAAAACATGAGAATTCTGGGATGATGATGTCCATTACACCTCCAATTGGGAGGGGGCTTATATTCCATGGGAAAGATGGATAGGACTATGATGCCTGCAGCTGCAGACTCTCTCCATTCTCTGGGACAGCCGCTGTCCATCATCATCTCCCTGTCAGTTTTCCTGGGCGAGTCCAATGAGCTATAGAGTAAGTTTTGCAACTCCACCGAATTTCCAGGCCCAGCTGGCACATGGACAGCCAAAATACTCGAGTCTCTGGGCGTACACCTACAAACTCCAGCACCAAGTATAGGTTTAAATAGAAGGAACAGATGAGCCATGTACAGGGAAGACACAATTGAGTCCAACTCTTTCAGTCTGAGGAGTACAAACTCCAAAGTAGGGCCCACTGGCATGGCACCAAACTCTGGAGCTATCTGCTCTAATCATAGGGCCTGGGTGTCTCCAGAGCCCTCAGGAACCCCACTATTTGGGGTAGTATCCACCTTGGAAGTCTATGAGATCCTGCTGAGATGTGCATAAGCGTTAGCTCTGGGATGACCTCCGGACTCACTTTGAACTCTCTTAGCCATATAAACTCATTTGTCTTTATCTTTTCCCCCTTTTATTCGGGTTTTTTTCCGGTTACATTGCTAGTTGGTGCTTGGTAGCAATCCCTCAGTGCCAGGGAGGCTCATCCCCGGGAGTAATGTCCCATGCTGGGGGGAAGGTAATGCATTCACATGCTGAGTTTGGCTTAGAGAGAGTCCACATTTGAGCAACAAGGAGGCTCTCAGGAGGTAACCCTTAGGCATCTTTGACTTACAATTTATTTTGTCTAATATTATTGTGATGCTCCCAGATATTTTGGTCACTATTTTCATGAATTATCATTTTCCAACCTTTCACATTCTACCTATATGTGTCTTTGAGTCTTAGGTGTGTCTCTTATAAACAGCATATAGATGGATTATGCTTTTTATCCATTCTGCACACCTGTGTATTTTGATTGGGGGGTTTAATCCATTAACATTCATTGTTATTACTATTCAGGCAATACTTTCTTCAGCAATTTAGTCCTTTGGTTTTTAGATATCATATCTTTTTTGTCTCTCTTTTCCTTTACTGCAGCCTATTTTTCTGTCCAGTTAGACTTTTGTGATATATCTGTCTGTTCACTTTCTCATTTTTTCTGTGTATCTTTAAATTATTTCTTTGAGTTTACTTTAGGGTTTGTATTACACATCCTATGTCTATAACCTATTAATTTGCAAAGATACCAACTCAGTTTCAATAGCATACATGCTTTCTGCTCTTTTATCCCTCCATTTCCCTTTTGTATATTGTTTCTGTGTCACATTACCTCTTTATCTTTTTTGTGTGTCCATTATCAGGTGATATAAATTTTTCCTTTTCAATTGTAGTGTCTCTAAGATTTAAAGTGTAGAGTTATATACTGAGGACATAGTACTCTTGGGTTTTGCATTTATCCTTTTAGTTACCTTTACTGAAGATCTTCAGTTCTTCCTATTGGTTCAAACCATTCTCTCCTGTCTTTTCCTTTTTACCTGAAGAATTCCTCTTAGTAATTCTAATAGGATGGGCCTTTTGTTTGTGAGCTCTCTAAATTTCTGTGACTTTTTTAAACTCTCCCTCATTTTGATGGATACTTTTTGCTGATAAAGAATTTTTAGCTGGGTGTTTTTCTTTTTCAGTACCTTAAATATATCATACCACTGCCATCTCTTCTCCATGGTTTCTGATAAGAATTTGGCAATTAGTCTTACTGAGGATCTCTTATATGTGGTGAATCACTTTTCTCCTCTTGCTTTCAGAATTATCTTTAGCTTTGGAATCTGAAATTCTGATAATTTTGTGCCTCAGCGTAGGTATATTAAGGTTAATTCTGTTTAGAGTACATTTTGCTTCATATATATGTTTAAGAGTTAGGAATTTTTGCCATTGTTTTCTCAAATATTCTTTTTTATCCTTTTCCCTTCTCTTCTTCTGGAACACCCTTAATGTCTATGTATGAATACTTAATACTTTTTCCTCAAGTCACTGACACACTGCTCAGTTTTTTCTATTTTTTCCTATAATTGTTTTTCTGACTATATTATTTCAACCAACCTGTCTTATAGTTTGCTGAAGACAAATTAGAAGCCTGCTCAAATCTGCTGTTATATGCCTCCTTTACTTCCCAGGAGAATGCATTTTGCAGGGTGTTTAGACCAGGAAATCCTTTGCCCCAAGCTATCAATTTCAACTGTTTCTTGCACTCTCTCCCATCCCAAGATGCATTAGCCTGCAGAGAAATTTCTGAGGGTAGAGGGGGGATGCCAGAGAGATCTTTTCCAGTCAGCCTTTCACAGCTGCCACAAGAGACCCATAAAGAGGCCACAGATTGGCTCCAAATTGCCCATAATTTATTAAGCTTTTCCTCCTACTCCTCTCTGTATTCTGTACCATGATACATTGGACTTTGGAGTTTCAAGTTATTTGTTTTATACAGTTTCTACATTTTAATAATTTTTCCGGTAGGAGGACTGAATTCTGGGATTTCCTAATCTGCCATCTTCCTGCATTGCAAATACACATTTTCAGATCCTTGAGTTACTGAAATTTACATAACTTAATTGTGCTTCTTACATAGAATTTAAGTGGATTCTTTATTATGGGATCCCTTTTATACCCTCATAAAATATTATCATGTTGGAACATTTCCATTTCATTCAACATTGCTAATAAAATACCCAGTTTACATTTGGACTCTATTCTTTATTTAAATGTAATCTCTTCCACTCCCCACTCTTTTGTGGATATTTTCACATGTTTTCTTTTCATCATGATGCTTTTATAATGCATTATGGCATATGTTATTCTGTGTGTGTGTGTTTGTGCTGGTGTGCATGTATATTAACTTTCCCTAAATGTCATCTATTCAATTTATCTGTTTCTGTGTAAAATCCACAATCAAACATCATGGCATAAGAATAATTTTATTGCCCATAATTCTTGGGGGCAGTTCCATTTTCCCACATGTGGACTTGGCTGGAGTAATTAGGATGGCTTGGATAATATAAGTGCACCCAAAAGTCAGCTGTATCTGATGGTACGGCAATAAAAGTTAACATCTGGGTGGGTCACTGACCTTTATGTATTAGCCGTGGCTGAAAAATAAAAAATGTTGAACATGTCAGGCATCTTAAATCTTGGCTCAGAACTCACTCAGCTGCAGTTCTGCTACACTCTATTATTTAAAACAAAGGAAAATCATAAACTCTAGGTATTGGTGAAGTAACAGCTGTGTGCATCATGATGGGTGAAATCATTCACATGTTTTGTAGGTACCATACAACATGATCCACTGGGACATTTCTTCTCCGATATTTTTTTTTCTCTCTCTCATTTTATTTTGTTTATTCCTTTGTATTTGTTTTAGAATTTCTACTTCCTTCTTCTCTGAAGTCCCTACTGCCGGGACCCATTTAAGAAAGACATATCATTAGAATCTATTAACCATTAAACTTACTCCTATATTCTCTTTGCTTTTTCAAATATTTACTGATCTGCTCATTCCCTGGAGTCATGTCCCATGCCTGGGTCAAGGTAATTTGTTTATATGCTGAGTTTGGCTTAGAGAGTGGCCATATTTGTGCAACAAGGAGGCTTTTGGGAAGTAACGCTTAGGCAGTATATAATATTAGGCTAAGTTTCAATTTCACAAGAAAAGTTTCATAAGTACAATCATCAATATCAAGGGCCTGAAATAATGGTCTGCCTTCTTTTACTAGGCCCTATCCTTGCACTTGGTGGATTCTTGCCGTCTATTAGAAAATGTAGCAGAACTCCCCAGTATGGGAATTCAATATTCTTTCAGTTATGGTGAGAATCTCCACCCACTGAGACAATGTCCCATGAACACTTGAGCATATTCATATGCCTTAGAGGCATGCCCCAGGTGAACCCCTTCCCATGCATCCCCTCATCACTGACATCCCTTACCAAAAATCCTCCCCAACCACTGCTGTGACCCCTCTGTGATCCAAAACCTGTCCAAAAATGAAGCCTACATAATAAATAAATAAAATTAGTTAAAAATGAAATAATTTTAAAAATAACCAATAAAATATTAAAAAATTAAAAGTGTGAATTAAAAAATTAGACATTGTGTCTTTCATCACTGTAATATCTGTTGTATTGTATGTACAGTGATATTTGCTTCCATTTATTTGCCCAATGTCTTATTTTTTTCATTTTGTCTTCAAATATGCTTTAGGTTACAAAATTCACATGCTTCTTCCCCTGACACTTGCCCCAGTTCCATGGATAGTCCAATCAAATCCCCTAAACTACTCCCCCTCACAGACCAGCACCCCAAACCCAATCATATCATTCTACCACTGTCATGCTCATCAACTGCTCAATTACACCACTTCACCTTATTATAGATTTTGGCAGTATGGGCATTGGCTCTCTACCTTCTACTCCCTTTCTGTGTCCCGTAAAGCTATCTTCCAGACTCTAGCTCTGTGAGTCTGTTCAATTTGATTAATTTATATCAGTGAGGTCATGTAATATTTTTCCTTCAGTGCCTGGCTTACTTCACTTGACATAAGATCTTCAAGATTCATCCATGTTATCCTGTATGTTAATACTGCATTGCTCCTTATACCTGAGTAATATTCCATTGTAAGTATATATCAGTTTGCTTATCTATTCATCTTTTGTTGGACATTTGGGTTGCTTCCAACTTTTGACTGCTATGAACATTGGTGTGCATGTATCTGTTCATGTCCCTGCTTTCAATTCTCCTGGGTTTCTACACAGCAGTGGGATTGCTGGATCATAAGGCAGTTCTATAGTTAGCTTCCTGAGGAACTGAAAAACTGTCCTTCACAATGGCTGCACCATTCTACATTCCCACCACCAGTGTATAAGTGTTCTTTTTTTCCACATCCTCTCCAACACTTGTAGTCCTCTGTTGTTGTGTTTGTGTTTTTTAATATCCACCAGTCTAATGGATGTAAGATGATACCTCATTGTAGTTTTGATTTGCATTTCCCTAATAGCTAGTGACATTGAGTGTATTTTCTTGTACATTTTATACACTTGTGTTTCTTCTTTGGAGAAATGTCTATTCAAATCACTTGCCCATTTTTTTTTAAATGGGTTGTTTTTCTTTTTATTTTCAAGATGTAAGATTCCTCTATATATGCTGAATATTTTATCCCATTGAGTAGCCTGGCTCTTCAAAGGATAGAGCCCTTTGAAGCAAAAAAATTTTAATTTTGAGACGGTCCCATTTATCTATTTTTTCTTTCATTGCTCATGCTTTGGGTGTGAAAATTATGAAACAATTTTCTACCACTAGAACTCCTAGAAGCTTCACTATATTATCTTTCAGGAGATTTATTGTCTTGTCTCTTAAATTTAGATCTTTGATCCATCTTGACTTAATTTTTATATAGGGTGTGAGATGGCGATCATTTCTCATTCTTTTGGATATGGATATTCAGTTCTCCAAGCACCATATGTTGAAGAGGCCATTGTCTCCCAGTTGAATGGGCTTAGTGGCCTTGTTGAATATCAGTTTTCCATACATATGAAAATATATATCAGGACTCTCAGTTCTGTTCCATTGGTCAGTATGTCTAGCCTTGTGCCAACACCATGCAGTTTTGATCACTGTAGCATTGTATTATGTTTTAAAGCCAGCTAGCGTGATTCCTCCAATTTCATTTTTATTTTTCAATATGTGTTTGTCTATTCGTGGCCCTTTACCCATCCAAATAAATTACATAATTCACTTTTCCAATTCAGTAAAAAGTGCTGTGGTAATTTTTATAGGGATTTCATTAACACTATAAGTAAATTTGGGTAGAATAGACATCTTAATGATGTTTAGTTTTCTTATCCATGAACAGGGAACATTCTTCCACTTATTTAGGTCTTCTTTGATTTCCTTTAACAATGTTGTGTCATTTTCTGAATAAATGTCTTTTACATCTTTAGTTGCCTTTATTCCTAGGTATTTGAGTCTTTTCATTGCTATAGTAAATAGAATGCATATCTTCTTTCCCCTTCAGATTGTTCATTATTGATATACAGAAATGCTACTAATTTTTCTGTGTCGATATTATACCCTGCCAATCTCCTGAACTCATTTACCAGCTCTCAAAGCTTTATTGTACCTTGCTCAAGGTTTTCTACTTATAAGATCATGTCATCTACAAACAGTGAAATTTTTACCTCTCCTTTCCAACTTGCATGTCTTTTATTTCTTTTTCTTTCCTAATTCCTTGAGCAAGTACTTCTAACACAATGTTAAATAAGAGCAGTGACAGTGGGCATCCTTATCTTGTTCCAGACCATAGAAGGAAAGCTGTAAGCATTTCACTGTTGAATTTGAAGTTAGCTGTGGATTTTTCATATATATCCTTTATCATGTTTAGGAAGTTCCCTTCTATTCCTATCTTTTGAAGTGTTTGTATCAGGAAACGGTGCTGTGTTTTGTCAAAATGCTTTTTCTGCATCAATAGAGATGATCATGTGATTTTTTTCTTTTGATCTATTAATGTGGTTTATTACACTAATTGAATTTCTTATATTGAAACTTCCCTGCTTACCAGTGATGAAACCCACTTGGTCATGATGTATAATTCATTTTATGTGTTGTTGAATATAATTAGCAAGTATTTTGTTGAGGATTTTAGCATGTAGATTCATTAGAGAGATTGATCTATAGCTTTTCTTTCTTGTGGAATCTTTGTGTGTCTTTCGTATGAGGGTGAGGTTAACCTCACAGAATGAGTTTGGCAATGTTTCCTCCACTTTCGTTTTTTGGAAGATATTAAGGATTGGTGTTAGTTTTTTCTGTAATGTTTTGTAGAATTCACCTGTGAAGCCATCTGGTCCTGATCTCTTCTTAGATGTGATGTTTTTGATGACTGATTCAATCTCATTACTTGTGATTTGTCTGTTGAGTTCATCAATTTCTTTCAGCAGTGTAGGTTGCTTGGGTGTTTCTGGAAATTTGTCCATTTGACCTAAGTTATCCATCTTTTTTTGGCATAAAATTTTTCAAAGCATCCTCCTATGATAGTCTCTATTTCTATAGGTCAATTGTGATATGCCCTCCCTCAATTCTTACTTTATATATTTAGATTTCTCCCTTTTTTCTTTGTTAGTCTAGCTAAGGGCTTGTCAATTTTATTATGCTTCTCAAAGAACCAGATTTTGGTTTGTTAATTTTTTCTAGTGTTTTCTTATTTTGAGTTTCATTTAGCTCAACTCTAATCTTTATTTCCTTCTTTCTACTCATTTTTGGATTAGTTTGTTGTACTTTTTCTAATTCCTACAAGTGTGCAATTAGGTCTTTGATTTTAGCTCTTTCTTCTTTATTAATACAGGCATTTATGACTATAAATTTCCCTCACAGCATTGCTTTTGCTGCATATCACAGGTTTTGACATGTTGTGTTGTCATTTTCATTTGTTTCAGGGTAGTTACTGATTTCTTTTGTAATTTTCTACTTGACTCATTGATTGTCTAAGAGTGTGTTGTTTAACTTCCACGTCTTTGTGCCTAATCTGCTTCTTTGCCCCTTACTGATTTCCAGCTTCATTCCATTGGGGTCAGAGAATTTACTTTGAATAATTCCAATCTTTCTGAATGGATTGAGGGTTGTTTTGTGGCCTAGCATGTGGTCTACCTTGGAGAATGATCAATGTGCACTCAAGAAGAATGTGTATCCTATTGTATTGGGGTGTATATGTCTATTAGTTCCTGCTCTGCTAATGTTTTATTCAAATTCGTTTTTTCTTTATTAATTCTCTTTCAAGATGTTCTGTGTAATGGTGATAATGGTGTATTAAAGTCCCCCACTATAATTGTAGAGGGTTCTATATCTTCACTTAGTTTTTCCAGTATTTGCTTTATTTCTTTTGAGGTGCCCTGGTTAGGTGCATAAATATTTATGATTGTACTTTCCTCCTGATAGATTACCCCTTTTATTAATATATAGCGCCCTTCTTTGTATCTTACAATAGTTTTGCATTTCAAGTCTGCTTTCTCTGGCATTAGTATAGCTACTTCTGAACTTCTTTTATTATTGTTTGCACGTAATTTGTTTTCCAGCCGTTCACTTGCAACTTTCTTGTGTCCCTGGGACTAATGTGAGTTTCTTTTAAACAGCATATAGATGGGTCATATTTCCTTACCCATTCTGCCAATCTGTGTCTCTTGACTGGAGAGTTTAATCTATTAGCATTCAATGTAATTAGTGTCGAGGCATTGCTTATATTAGCCATATTTTCTTTAGGTTTGTATGTGTCATGTGTTGTTTTTATTTCTCTTTTTATCTTTTTTAGTTATTCTTAGCAATAATCTTCATTCCTACACTCTCCTCCAAACTCTCTCTTCT
>JAQZBX010107859.1:0-10610 GCA_029593785.1 Cabassous unicinctus
TTTTTTTTTTTTTTGGCAACTGCTTATGCTGGTGAAAAGGCCTCACATGTACATTCTCACTTATTACATTGTTTTGCTGTAATGGGCCTGCCAGCACAGCAAAAAACTGATAATGGGCCTGCCTATCTTAGTCAATCTTTCAAAAAATTTTGCAGTGACTGGAACATTAAACATGTTACAAGAATTCCATATAATCCCCAAGGACAAGCAATAGTAGGAAAAAGCAATCACTAAAATTAATGTTGCAAAAACAAAAAGGGGGCGATTCAGGAGAAGCTGCTAAAGACAAACTATCTAAAGCATTGCTTACCTTAAATTTTCTTCATAGACAACAAATTTCTAATACCACAGCAGTAGAAAGACAATGGGAGGTTAATAAAAAGAATGAAAATGAAAAATGTAGACAATCGATATATTGGAAAAATGAAACAACCAATAAATGGTTAAAAGGAGAGGTGAAAATTTGGGGCTGAGGTTTTGCTCTTATCATTACAGAAAAAGGAAAACAGCAGTGGATCTCCTCCAGAAGAATCAAGCCTAGAGTTGAAGATACTCCCAAAACGTAAACTATAGACATGGTGGTTTCATATAGGATTAATTATAAGTAAAGTATTAGGTCAAGGTAAGATACCATATCATAATTACATTTATTGTGCATATATTACCAACCCATGTCTTTTAGAGCTGTTAACTTGGGCCGATGAGTCTTATCCAATTTACCTTAATCAATCTCACCATTTTCTGGGACCTATAGACTTATGGCTACCCTTAAAGCCAAAAGAAGAAGGGAAATTTATAGAAAATTTAACTTTACCTTTTATAGACCACCCTTTTTGTATTGGAAATGGGTCCGCATGCATGGAACCTCAAAATCTCAGTGTAGTTTTAACAGAGAAAAATCAAACTTGAATTTATATTCTCATTTTCACTTCTTTACCATTTAAATCAGAAAATATGGTAGATCTTACATGTCCCTCTAAAAACAGAGTACTAAATGACAAATGGCATGTATGTCATGGTTTTACAGAGGTTGTGTTGTTTAATGATTCCTATGGAATTGTAAAGGATTGGGCCCTTATAGGAATGCCAAAGCCTGTTAAAAACACAACCATATCTTGGCTCATTAACAATTCAACCATAACCACTAATGACAGTAATCCTTATTTCTGGAATTTTGGTAATACAGCATTTACTAACAGCTCAATAAATTGGAAAAATCAAGGAAGATTTATCCCACGACCATGGGGCACTAAACTTAACAAAACTCAAAATTAATTGTGGACATTATTTTGGGGAACTGTGCTAATTTTTGAATTGCAAGGCAATAAAATTAATATTGCCAGTTTAAAAAGAAAATCAACTCAATTTCTTTCGCTATGTATATGAGATCCTATAGGTTTTATCTTTGGAAAAGTAAATTTTGGTGTAAGGAAAGTTAGCTGCTCCAATTGCTCTTTATTTACATATCTTAAGAATTCATATTTGCAGGAAAATCAAACTCTTTTTTATAGCATGAAGAAGAAAAGGACTATGGTTACTGGTTCGGATGACCAGAGATTTGCAACAGTCTCCAGAATCCCAGTTGCTGTGGCACTTCCTTGACCATTCTTTAAAAAGAATTAAAAGACTGATTGGACTTTTAATAGCAGGAATTTGGGACTGATTGGCATCATAACTGCCACCGCCATTGCTGGCACAGCCCTGCATCAAGGAGTCCAGACTCCACAATATGTTAAGAACTGGCATAAAAATGCAAGTGAGATGTGGCATAGCCAGTCTCACATTGATATGGGACTGAATAATTGTACAAATGATCTTCAAAGAACTATTATACATTTGAGTAATCAAATCTATAATTTAAACTCTTAAATGTGATTGGAATGAAAGTTCTTTTTGTATTACCCCTTTGCCTTATAAGAGTGAGCATGATTGGGAAGAAGTAAAAAATCATTTGATTGGATATAAGCATAATACTTTTTTTAGATACTTTAGAACTGCAAAAGAAAGCATTTAGCATGTCTCAAAATGAATTCAAGGAAACCCTTGGTGCAGAATTTTGGAATGAATTGTCTGAAAGTTTAAATACTGTCAATCTGTTTCACTGGTGGAAACAAAAAACAGTTTAAATATAATTTTGGATTGGATTAGGAATTATTGTTCTATGCATTTTAATTGCTTGCATTTTCAAGGGTAAAGTAATAACATATATTCATTAAAAAATGAAAAATTAAATCAGATAAATGCATTTATGTTAAGAAACTTAGCCATGGTAAACTAAATTTACATTATTTGTGATAAAAAATAGTATATTAATAACCCCATGATTTTACTACTAATCATCTGCATAAAAGCATACACCTAAGGAACCTGAAGAAGAATAAAATATAAATGAAATTGCTTTCCATGTAAGAGCTCAAAAGCTTGAATGGTAGCCAATGACAGGCAAGATTCTCAGAGGAGGACAACCTAAGACAGTCACAGGAGCCTATGGAAGAAGACAAGTGTGAGAAGAGGTCACCTTGTATCATCTTATATAATGGTTCCTATGATCTTCACTTAAAAAATTATTTAATAAAAAAGGAGGAAATGAAGGAGTTCAATTAAAGGCCATGACTAGTGACAGAAAGCATGCTGCCTTGGTATGTATGGGACAGGCATCTCTAGTCTCAAGACACTAATATAAGATCTGGTACGAGCCTGGTGGAGAAGCATTCTGTGCTTCAAGGAGTGTATCTGGTATATTTCAGATAATGATTAACAGGTTCTGTTACATGCAGGAATGTAAGGAGAACTGAACCATTACCCTAAAGATTTGCTGACTTTAGTAACATTTAACCCACCACATATCTATTACCTTTACACATGCACACTCCTATTTTCTTTGTTCCAAAGCTAAATAAAACCATGATGTTTTATGCAGCTGTGCTCTTCTCCCCTTGGATGGAGAGTCCCCTGACCTGAGCTATTTCTTGTTTCTTTCTCATCTTTTCTCTTTCACAGCACCATTTTCATGAACCTTGTTACTGAACATCATCACCAAGGGACAACCCTGGGCAGGACCACAGAACTGAGTGTGCTCCAGGAGCAATTTTTGTCTAAAAGTTGGTCAGGTGGAGCTTAATGTTAGAGGACAATCTCCAGGAAGCCACAGAATAAGTGAGCCCTTGACCAGACACCCAGCCCCTCACTGAGCAGCATGGGCTCTTTGGATCTGGCAGTTGGTTGGAAGGAATGTGCAGGATCCTGTCTGGAACTGTTAGCCCCCAAAGCTCGACCTTTTGAGATAACCAGAGGTGTAGAGAAAAACTTTAACATGAGAGATAGGCAGAAATTATATTTATTTTGTCTGCAGAGGTAAGGAGCCAAGGCCAGTCTAAAGAGACTCAGACCTGACTCCTTCTGCTACTGTTTCACTCTTGTTTAAATACCTAATTTTCTACTTAGCATGTGCTTTCATTATGTATTAACTTTTATGCATATGGATGAACATACATAGCTAATTATATAATTGTATGATAGTAAGTTCAGGAAATCATGATTGCACATACATTACATGATCAAAAAAGGGGTGCATAACTGCACCCCAGGGTGGGAATTTTACTATGTTAATTATGCAAGTTGAAGCAAGTATAGCCAGGGGCTTCTTCTATGCTGGTGTGGCCAACCAGTTGAATCTGGTTTTTATACTTCATTGTTTCAACAGGATATTCTTGACCACAAGAAAGAGAATCTGGCACCAAAGTAGGGTTACATCTCATTATCTTCTAATTTACATATAATTCTTTCTTTGTATCCTAGCAACAGGGAATGAACAAGTTACTTTCAGGTATTGCATCCTGAATCCATCAGAACTTGTAAAGAGGGGTGACTGTGGGCCTTCTAGAGTCTACTGGTGACTGGAGAGAGCAGAGAAGAGAGAAGACAGACACCTTCACTTAAACCTTCACAGCCCTGACTCTCTGGGTGCAGGTCCTCCTTAGACTGTCAGGCCCAGATGAAGCACAGTCAATGAAGTTAATCCCTTTATTTACACATGAGGAAACTGAGGCTCAGAAAGGAAGTGATGTATCAAGGTTCAGAGAGTAAGTTAGAAATTTTACCTGGTCTCTCTTTCAAGCCTGTTCGTATCCTAAGCCCAGGTTAAAAGTGGCATAGGGAATCTAGTCTGCTTCCTCCATCCCACATGAGTTAGGGCTCTGATCCCACCTGAGCATAAACAAGCTTTGTGTAAATACTGCTGCAAATATCACCAGGATACATCAGAACTTATTCCTGCTCTGAAGCTTTTGCAAATTGGGAGATAGCACTTTAATAAGAAAATAAAATTACATAAACAAAATGTCCTCTGCACCCTGCCAGTTGCCCTTGGAAAAGAAGCTTCATATCCTTGATAGTCAACACCTCCCTTCCTACACATGACAGTCCAACGTCATCCCATGGCTTCCTGGGCATAGCCCAGCATACCTTTTAAGATGTGTCCCACCAGTCAGGCATGCTCTTCCCAACACACCCATCCCACCAACTGGACAATTCCTGAGGAGTCTCTTCTGACATCAACTCTTCCAGGAAGCCTGCCTGGTTTTGTAACCCTCTAGAGTGGGTGCCTTTCCTTGGTATCATAATAACCCTCCTCATCTCTGTACAATCATTTTCCAGGTCATCATGATGATCCCTACCATCATTCCAGCTCTAAGCACCAAGAGGTGCCTGCTTACATGAGTGGCAGCCATGGGGCAATTTGTAAATGTTTGTTGAATGTCTGTATCAAGAGGAGGTAGTTGAAAGTCACCAGCATAGTGGTGAGTGCAGTACCACCCTGAGACCTAAAAAGACATCTTTATAGTCCATCCACCTGGCCCCTCCCATCTGCCAGGTCAGAAGGAAATGCAGCCTCCCAGAGCATGGAGGGAATATCACTCAGCCTGAGTATGAATGGTTCTGGCTTCTGATCTGCTGGAACCTGAAGCAGCTACTGGACCTCTATTTTTCTATCTTGTGAATGGAGAAAATTTGTGATGCTTACTGGGAAAATGCCCCTCACACAGCCTCTCAACACAGGCAGGTGCTCTTATGATACAACTAACAAACTGATTTGAAAGTACTTATTTTATATCACTCCAGAACTTCAAATTCTATTTTTAAAGCTAAAAAACTTTGTGCTGCAGACTGTATTGTACCACCTCTTGCCACAAGTCACTGAGGGCTTGGAGTCCCAGTCTCAGTGCTTGTCTCCAACCCACCTGCTATTTTATGTTGCTGTGTCTAAGTGCATATTCCTCTTGTGACACCCCAACCAGTGTGATAGTGAATCATCCTTGAGTACAGGTGAGACTTTTACCATGAGGCCATCCAGACACACCTGAGGAGATGCGGGAGACCTTGTTCCCATCTTTCAGAAGGCAACTTTTCTCTATCAATGGTTTCCTGGCCATGTGCTATGCCTTCACCACAACCCAAGAGGTCTTGGACCTGTGGTTACAAAGGTGAACACCTGTGCCCCTCACCATAGAACTGTGGCAACATGGTCAACCACTAGCTGGGTGTTTTGGGATTGTCCTTTCACCCTCCAGCCTCAATTTGCTCCTCTGAAATGTGAGGTGGCAAGAGGACCAACTTTGTAAACATATTGTAAGGACAAAATCAGATAAATAATGTAAAGTTCCATCTCGTACCTGTCTCTCTGGGAAGGGCTGCTGGAGAGCAGAGGGTTTTTATTTTTTTTATCATATCTTTATTTTCTCTCTGAAGAAAATCTCAGCTGAAGCCTTCATGGACTGCTTGTCCATTTGTAAAGAATGTATGAGATTCTACCTAGGGATTCCCTGTCCTAATTTTATCCAGTACATGGAGCACAAGGGGCTTGTATTCAGTCCCATGGTCAACTCAGATACCTGGGAAGGTCCTAGTTAGTGCTCATTTAATAAAATAGACAAAATATTTATGTAGGGTCTATTGAATTTGTTTTAGTTTGCTAAAACTAAAGGTTATAAATGCAACATACCAGAAGTGAGTTAGCTTCTACAATGGGATTTATTAGGTTAAAAACTTACATGAACCTGGGGAAAATGCTCAAATCATGGCATCAGGTGAAACTCTCCTGAAAGGTCAGGTGTAGGCAATTCTGGACTCTTTCCACATGGCAAGGCACATTGTTGGCTCTCCTGGTCTCTTCCTTCTCCTCCAGGGTCCTTTACCCCAGAGCTCAGCTGTCGGTGATCAGGCACCTGGCAGGGTCTCCTCATCTCTTCCCTTTCCTCCAAGCCTCCTTGCTTCAACTTTGGGCTGTTATATCTGTGGCTTTTCTCTCTTCTGTGTACATTGATGTCAAATTCTTGAGGCTTCTCTCTGTATCTGACACTTTTTCCTGTTTCTGTGGCTTTTTATTCCTGTTTATAAAGGATATCAGTGAGAGCATTAAAACCTATGCTGGAGATGTTCTGAGAAGATGGCATCATTTCGGTGGGCACTCCCCAACTCCCTCATGAATAATGGTTGAGAAGGGGAAAAATCCTACATGAGTGAGCTGTTTTGGGAAACCACAGAGCAGGAAACTTCAGGGCATCAATCTGGAGGGAACTGGACAAAAAGACAGAGAGCCCAAGGGAAAACAGGGAGTTGCTAAAAACTGTGGCTGGAAATGGTGGGAGCTAAGCCCCACCCTCCAGGTGGAGAGCCACTGTGGCTCCCTGACTCTCAACAGCCAGTGAGTGGGCGGGAGCATACTCTCAGTAGGAGGATTCTGGAGAAGGGTGGGGAGCAATTTTCTTTCTCTGGGTTTGGACACCTGAGACCCCTTTGAAACGTGGGGAGGATACCAGCAAGCACTGAGGTGTCCCCAGGAAGAGCGGAGAGAAGGATCTGCTCAGGAAGGCCATCTCACCCAGCTGCCCTGGGAGACAGGAACTTGGGAAGGGAGGAGGTGGAGACAGGCAACTAACTAGTCTGGTAGCTGAAAACTATTAAAATTCCAACTCCCTTAATGGAAACAGGTGGTAGGAATAGCTCAATAAGCTTTCAAAAGCATGTTTAGGATTCCCTGGGAAAAAGAGGGGTCTGGAAGAAGGTTGAGAATGGTTTCTTTGTGGTAAGCTTGGTCAGCTGAGCCCTATCTGAATATCAGAATGGACACCAATCTGATGAGGAGAGGAGAGGAGGAATCCGTGCAGACAGGCAGTATCACCCAGCCACCCTGGGAGAGAAAGCAATTAGAATAGAGAGTGTGCAGGGGCAAACATGTGCCTAATCATCAGGACACTGGCAAACTGCTAAAAGTCTAACCTGCCAGACAAAGTGGGCAGAGAGCTTTCTGAAAGGCTAACTGACCTAAGGAGAAAGTTTACCTCAGTGGAGGAATTCCTGCCTTGAATATACAAGGTTCCTGGTTGGAGTACTGGCTCTTTTTACAGAAGTGATCCAACTTGGTTATCAAACATCCAGTTGATACTTTATGACAAGGAACATATAGCCATTCTTTTTGTATTAGCTTTTATTGGATCTCTTATTTTTCTTAAAAAGGGTTCCTTTTTAAAATTTAACATAGTTTACTCATTAAAACCCTGTTCAAAACCTGCAGAGTGCAGGCTGCAAGGTGATTGATTGATGAAAACCGGAAGCCTGAGAAACTCCTTAGGAGACTAAAAGGGAAGGTTGTTTTTCCCTGTTTATTTTTTGTTGTTGTTGTTTTATTCTTTTCCTTCTCTTTCTTTCTCCTTTTTAAAAAATTACATGATGCTGTATAGTTTCTTCTTTGTTGTGTTTCCACTTCCTTAGTTCCCATTTTTATTCATTTACAGATTTTTTTCTACCTTTGCTATTTCTTTTTTTTCATTCATCTTTATACCTTCTGTTTTCTTTTGTTCTTTCATTCCATTTTTTGTTTGGTCTTCAATTTTTCTTGTTTTTATTTCTCTCTCCCTCTTTCTCTGTTTTCTTTCTTATTTTACTTTTTTATTCTTTTTCTCTCTCTTTTCTCTTTCCCTCTCCTCTAATCATTTCAGCCTTTTAATTCATTTCACATAGTTTTTCTCTTTTCTGTTTCTCATTTCATAGTTTATATACAACATTTTTATTACTATACCTCTGCACTTCTTACTTGAGTTAATTGTTCATTTTCCTAGGTCTTATGCAATTCTTCTACCTTTTACTAATATTATTACTATTATACTTTTTCTCTTCTTACCCCTTTAATTTTCTCTAGTCCTAATTTTTTTCTCAAGGGAACATAGACAACAGCAAGGAAATAGAATATGAGGAATGAAGTGTCAAAGTGAAAACATACCACACACACAAAAACAACAATTTAAAAAACCCTAGCGTAGAAAGTGAAGCTAATCAACTGAATAAACCCATCAAAATAAACTGAGGCCTAGACACAAAACATAAAATTACAGTCCATACTAAGAGACAGGGAGCGATGGCCCAGTTCAATTAACAAAGTAAAAAACAGGAAGAGATGCAGAACATGGAACATCTAATCAGAGATGTCCAAACAAATATCATGAATCAATGTAATGAACTTAAGGAAGACATTAAGGATATTAAGTAGATACTGGGAGAACACACTGAATAAACTGAAAGCATACATAAAAAATAACAGACATGATGGTGATGAATGACACAATGCAAGAAATAAAAAATATACTGGAATTACATAACAACAGATTTGAACAGGCAGAGGAAAGAATCACTGATGTGGAAGACAGTATAGCTGAAATCAAACAGATAGTAGAAGAGATAGATAAAAAGATAGAAAAACCCAGCAGAAACTTAGGGATTTGAACAACAACATTAAATGCACAAACATATGCATTGTAAGCATCCCAGAGGCAGAAGAGAAAGGAAATGGGACAAAGTTGTGTTGGAGGAATTATTGGCTGAAAACTTCCCATCCCTATTAAGGGACATGAGTGTACATGTCCAGAAAACACAGTGCACCCCAAATAGTATAAATCCTAACAGGCCTATTCCAAGACATATACATGTCAAATTGTCCAATGCTCAAGACAAAGAGGGAATACTGAAAGCAGCAAGTGAAAAGAGATCTGTCACATACAAGGGAAGCTCATTAAGATTAAGTGCTGATTTCTTCTCTGAAGCCAGGGAGGTAAGGAGACAGTGGTATGAAATAGCTAAGGTGTTAAAAGAAAAAACTTCCAGCCAAGAATTCTCTACCCAGAAAAGCTGGTATTCAAAAATGAGGGAGAGTTCAAAATATTCACAGATAAACAGAAATTAAGAGAATTTTCAATAAGAAACTTGCCCTTCAAGAAATACTAAACAGATTTCTGCAGGATTAAAGGAAAAACAGGACAGAGAGAGTTGGAGGGGTGTGTAAGAACAACAAAAAGATAAAAAAGAGAAATAAAAGCAACATAAGGCATGCATATGCCTAAAGAAAATATGGAATTCCTTCATAGTAATAACTTTGGATGTTAAAGGATAAATCTATCCAGTCAAGAGTAACAGAATGGCAGAATGGATAAGGAAATATGATCCATGTATATGCTGTCTACAAGAAACTCACCTTACACCCAGGGACTCAAGGAAACTAAGAGTGAATGGATGGAAAACAATTTTACATGCAAACAATAACCAAAAAAGGGTGGGAGTAGCTATACTAATATTGGGTAAAATAGACTTTAAATGGAAAGCTATTGTAAGAGACAAAGAAAGCCACTATTTATTAATAAAAGAGATAATCCATCAAGAAGAAAGAAAAATCATAAACACTTATACACATAATGTGGGCACATGAAAATACATGAGGCAAACACTGGAAAAACTAAGTGGAGAATTAGATGCCTCCAAAATTTTAGTGGGGGACTTAATACACCATTATCACCATTGGACAAAACATCTCATCAGAGAATCAATAAAGACACAAAGACCTTGAATAATACATTAGATGATCTGGACCTAATAGACATACACAGAACATTACATGCCAATCCTGTGGGATATACATTCTTCTCAAGTGCACATGGATCATTCTCCAGGATAGATCACATACTAGGCCATAGAACATCTCTCAATGAATTCAAAAAGGTTGAAATTATGGAAAGCAATTTCTCTGACCACAAAGGATTGAAGCTGGAAGTCAGTAAGAGGCGGAGAAGCAGATTAGGCATAAAGATGTGGAAGCTAAACAACACACTCTTAGACAATCAGGGGGTCAAGGAGGAAATTGCTGAAGAAATCAGTATGTACCTTGAAATGAATGAAAAAGACAAGACAACGTATGAAAACCTATTGTATGCAGCAAAAGCTGTACTGATGGGGAAATTCATAGCCATAAATGCCTATGTGAAAAAAGATGAAAGAGCTAAAATCAAAGACCTAAATGCACACCTGGAGGAATTAGAAAAAAACCAACAAACTGAATTCAAAAGAAGTAGAAAGAAGGATATAACAAAGAACTGGATATCCATATCCAAAAGAATGGGAGAAGAATACCATCTCACACCCTATACAAAAATCAACTCCAGATGGATCAAAGATCTAAATATAAGAGCCAAAACCATAAAGACCTTGGAAGATAATGTAGGGAAGCATCTACAGGATCTAGTAATAGGAAATGGTTTTATGAGCTTCACAGCCAAAGCACGAGCAGC
>JAQZBX010107860.1:0-10609 GCA_029593785.1 Cabassous unicinctus
AAATCCATTTCAATTCCACTAACACTGTAAATGATCAGATATACCAAGATATACCAAAAAGAGAGCAACCTACAGTTCTGGGTAATCTGAGAAGACCAAGAGGCCAAATGTAGCCCCTGCAGTGATGTTTCTCTCAGACAGAAACATATTTCCTGTTCATGGAATCTGAGAATCAACCTTGAAAATAAAATATTGAGGAGCATGATGGATATGTGAAGCATGGGGAATTATCCCATGTCTAGAGTGTAAGGTGAGATAAATTTGACCTCTAAGATAATCCTGATAGGTGTTAAGTATCCAAGACAGAGTTATCTAAAATTTCAGAAATAGAATACTAGTTAATTTTACTTCCTCAAGTACGGTACAACTTAATTCTTTTCTTTTCATGTTCTGAAATATAATTTGAAGACTTGAAAGTATAATAATTATTAAATAAAAAAGTTTGGATAGTGACATGTAATCAAATTTTGATGCAAGATATTCCAATATCACTGAATTTCATAAGATTTGGGAAGAAAATTAAAGAACTATTTATGTCTTTCCTACAAAAACTATTTGAAAAAACTAAAATAACTTCTGTAATTAAAACTAATTTCTATATAATAAAGATATACATATTTATTGTGATAAAAAAAGAATAACCTCTTTTTACATCATTAAAAACAGATTCTAAACAACAGGTTAGCACTTTCTCATCATTCCTCTTTTAGACCAAGTAAATCACACATCGAGTCAATATTGATTTACATTTTTCAAAAAAGAATATCTATCCAATGCCTTTCTCTACAAGTGTGCAAATGGAAACCCAAGGAAGCCATGCCTTTCTCAATGACATAAAGATATTAGATAATCAACCTACAACTAAAACTCAGATCCCCCTACTTGCAGACATGTACCCATCTCTCTATGCCAGGCTGATTAGGGTAAGATATTAATATTTTTATTTTGTAAAGATCACATCTTCAAAGGCTCCACTTTGCTAGTTCTTTTGACCACTTATAAGACAAACTTTAGAATATAAAACTATGGAAATAGTCCAATGAAAATGTTTAGTGTCACAGAGTGGTTCTAAAGAGCAGTGTCAAGATGAAACATAGCAGAAAGGAATTTAGAGAAATGTCCCCATAGGATTAAGTATGGTAAAAAGTATTAACCTTTGACAAAGTCACATACCTTTTCCAGGCCCTTCAATAATCTCTCTATTCAAAGCATCTAGAATATGCATTGTACATTTGTAATTTGCATTATTTGTTAAAAAGACGGATGAGAATTTTAAGGTATTGCCATAATCTAAACACATTTATGATAAAAGAGTTCTTAATACAGAAAGAATGATGACATTTCTCACTTTGGTGCCTACCTAAGTTTGTCAAATATAATATAAACAGATAATGAATTTCTTTGGTATAAGTATATCCCAAATATTACATGAGGCATACTCTTATTTAAAATTTTTTCAAGATTTATTTGAAGTTCAAATTAAAAGGTTATCCTAATTTTATTTGCTAAAACTGGCGACATTGAGCCCAGAACAACTGAGAACCTCAGGGTCACCAAGTCAAAAGCCGGGACTTCCTCATTTTAGTACTGTAAATTCCATATCCAGAATTTCCTTAGTCAGAATCCTAAAATGAAGATTTCTTATTACACTTTCACTTTTGGTAGGTAATTTCTGGTTCTGCAACCCAAGAGACAGGCTCCAGATGTTCCACGACTGAAAGCCTGAGGTCCCAGGAAGAGATGATGGCTCTCAATGGTCCTATCTGCTCTTTATCCAAGGATTTAAGGACAAATCAGAAGACAGTCCTTTCCAGAAAGTAGTCACTATTGTAAAATTCCTACTTAGTGTGCTTTTTCTGGGTTTCTCAACTTCAGTGCTATTGATATTTTGGACTGGAAAACTCTTTGTTCTGGTGAGCTGTCCTTGCATTATAACATGTTTAGCAATGTCCTTGGCCTGCACCCTCTAGATGCCAGTAGTTGCACCACACTCCATCGTTACAATTAAAAATTCCTCCAGGGTGATGGAAGAAAAGATGGAGCACAGGGCATTCGTCAGGCACTGGAATTGTTCTGTACCATATTGCAATGACAGATATAGGCCATCATACATTTTGTCAAAACCTATAAAAATGTATGATGCAAAATGTAAACAATAATGTAAACCACTGACCATTGTTAGCAGTAATGCTTCAATATTTGTTCATCAATTGTAACAATTGTATCATAGTCATGTAAAATGCTATTAATAGGGGAAAATGTAGAGGGGTAGGGGATGAGGTATTTGGGATTCTCCTATATTTGTTATATGACTTTTCTGTAATCTAAAACTTTTCAAAAATAAAGTGAAAAAAAGATACTGGGGGAACTTACAGAAGAAATTGTCATGGTACGTAAAAGATAACAGATCGTACTGTGATAAAAGATATAATGCAAATTTTTTAAAAATTGTATCGTTATTTTTTATTTTTTTTAAGCTTTTAATTATTTTATTTTAATTTTTTTGGCTTTATTTTGGAAAGGGTTTGGACTGTAGAAGACTCGCAGCTGTGGCAGGGGTGGATCACTGGTGGTGGGGGTATGTGTGGAGAAGTGTGCACCTGGGCCTTCCTCTATGGAATATGATTTTGTTCAAATGGTCATGGGCTGTTGTCTCAGAAGGTGAAGACCCACACAATAACCAAAAGAATATTAAATTCTCATCCTGGGGAGTCCTGCTACATTCTCTAACATAGTGGCAAGAGGGAAGTTATTAAATACAAAGTCATCCAGAATTCTGCATTCAGTTAACAATACATATTTCCACCAAATTCTTGATTCTGTTTTTCCTCCTACCCCTGATATATCCTTAGATCATATTTGAATTATTTCACTTTCATGCTGTTCACTAGCCTTTGGTCTTCCTGTCTATAGACTTGTCCTCTTATCTGTCCATCACAATGCCACTGAAGTAACTATTTACAAAAGAAATTAGCTTACATTTATGTATTTGTATGAAAATGTATAAATACCTCTGGAAGGATATTTTGGGAGTCTTGCATATGACTGAGAGGAAGGGAATAGAAAATGGACCATGTGAATGCATTGCTTACTCTAAAAGTAATTAAATAAGTGCAAGCAAAATTAAAATAAATAAGTGAAAGCTATCATAAGGAAATCACTCTCCAGTACGTAAATATGAGTGAATCCCAGGTAAAAAGGTGGACATCGCAGTTCCCAAAAATGGTATCCAAATACTTCTCTACCATCCTTATTCATCTCCTCTTTTCTGTAAAATATTAGGCTCATAAACATTCAAGAAATATTCTATATAATTATATAATATAACATGACAAGTGCTACACCACACTGGTTAGCGTAAACAACAAGCATTAATTGTCTCACAATGTGGTGGATGGAATCGTGTGCCTAAGGTCTTGGTCCACATTCTAATGGATGTGTCCACATTACAATGGACTCATTGCAAATAAGATCTCTCCAAGGTAAAGTTCAGTAAAGGTGTTGTTCAACTGAACCAAGTTGGGCTTTAATCCAGATTACTGGAGTCCTTTATAAGCATAAAGGTAATTTAGATACAAATTAAGAAAGCTGCTGGGAACAGACAGAACCTGGATTTCAACAGAACATCGAAGAGAAAGGAGAATATACTGCCATGAGAACTGTCATGTGACAGAAAAGCAAAGGAACCACATTCCCTGGCAGTCAGTCACAGATAGCCACAGTCTTTTTGGAGAAAGAATCACCTTGCTGATGCCTCAATTTTGGTCTTTGCCTAGCCTCAAAATTGTGAGCCAATAAGTTTCCTTTGTTAAACCAACCCTTGTGTGGTATTTGTTTTAGCAGTTAGGAAATTAAAACACGTGGTTTTTGTAAGCTGTAAGTCCAACATCAAGGCATCAACAGGCCACACTTTTTCCTGGAATTTTTGTGATCATTTTCCATCCCTTGATGATCTCTCTCTGGCTTCTCCTGGTTTCTTCTGATTTCTCTTGTTTGAATTTATTCTATTTATAAGGTTTCTACTCATAAGGATTCAGGACCACTCTTATACAGTTTGGCCATGCCTAAAGAGGATCATTGAAAATACTGTAAATAAATGAGTCCACACACTGACATACCTTAACATATTCAAAGATAATATTTATTTAACCTAAGGAATGCAGAATAAGACTTGGACATGCCTTTAATGGGATGCATAATTCAATTCCCAATACTACAGATCTGTACATTTGTGCAATCTCTCATCAACTTTGATAATTTCATCCATCAAAAACTGCTGAGATGTGACCCATAGCAGGAAGTCTTTTGTAGTTCCTCTGGACCAAGTTCAAATTTTTGATAACCATGATTTCTGTTCATCCTCCATTCTTTACTTATTTATTACACTACAAGGAGTTGTACTTATCTGTTTATATATATATTTGAACACTCTCCAACTAGAGTGTGGGTTCCTGGAGATCTCAAACTATTTCTCTTTCAATTTTGCACTCCCTGAACTTATTTCTATGTCTACCCAAAAGTGCATGTTATTGAGTGCTATTGAAACAGAACTCCTAGCTCCTCTTTCATCATCTGAACTATATGAGAAATCCGTAATGGTCTTCACACCAGGGGTAAAAATACATTCATTGTTCAAGCCCATGTATTAATTGCTACATCCAGGCCTGCGTCTCTGGTCTTATCTTCTCATGTTTTGACCTTCTTCCTGCTCTACTGGCCTTCCATCTTTGGCTTAGGAATCAAATAATCATGAATTGAAATACATTCATACCTTGAGTGAATTATGAAAATTAATTTAAAATGTGTAATAAAACCTAGATTCAATAGTTCCTTTTCTGACAGATTTGGAAATACTTCATTTCTTTGATTTTAAGGTATATTTTCATTCATAATATCACTGAGATTGGATATATTGTATAATTGAGAGCAAAACTATCATATGTTATTGTTTAATTAACAAAATGATTTATTATGTATACATGTAATAACTGTAAATCATATATGACTATAACAGTTAAAGCATACAAGACATAGAAAAGAAAGGTACATAATAAGAAATATCTCAAAGATAGTGGTCTTCTCACTTGGACAGAATGTCCCTACCTTTCCAATTAGGATACCCATTGGTTTGCTAAGGACTAATTGGATAATTAATTGAGATTTATTCTTTTCAATGTTGTGCCTTTCAAAGTAAATGTTATTGATGAAATTGTGACCACAGAGTTTAGGTGGATTTTTCTAGAAAACACTGCTAGTAGCACAGTTAAATCTTGTAATAGAACTTGCAGTTTTGTTATTATTGTTCCTTCTTTGTTTGGATATTCATCAGCTAAATTTATACATTATTGAACAAAAAGTCAAAATAATCAAAAAAGAAAAAAAACCCAAAGCGGATATTGATGCTACAGGCAAACTTCAGAAATATTGCAGGTGTGGTAACAGACCACTGTCATAAAGTAGCCACAATAAAGTGAGTCACATGAAATTTTTGTTTTCCCAGTGGATATAAAAGCTATGCTCACATTAAATTGTAGCCTATAAATTGTTCAATAGCAATATGTCTAAAATAATGTACATACTTTAATTAAAATGTGACACAAAGACAGGAAGTAATCACGTGCTGTTGGAAAAATTACACAGATAAATTTGCTCAAAGCGATGTTTCCACGGATTTGTTAAGTCATGCACTAATGCAAAGCACAATAAAACAAAGGGCAATAAAATGAGGGATGTTTATATCGACTTTAGGAGTTTAAAGGGTGGTTTGCTTTAGGGCTAAAATGACTTGAAATACCTCTAATTCCAGCCTTTGTAAAGATGGTTCTTATGATAATTCATATAGCATTACAGTGATACCAAAAGAATTAAACCACTGGTGTACTGGAAAAAAAAACTTCAGAATATTGATCATTATAACCATGTAGTCTGTTTCTTCAGTTTTTAAACAGATCTTGTATTGAAATATTTAAGTCAGTTTTTGAATTATAGAACATCACTTTTTGTTGGTTATTGATTTTTCTTTTCAAAAGTGAATTTTAGTCTAAAATGGGCAGATACTGATATGGATGAGTTAATTGACTTCTTGGACTGTGAATATCAAGTAACATGAAATTTTACAGAAAAACATTTGCAAGGAACTCTGCAATGTGTTCCAATTCAAAGTCATGTTACTCTTTTCTAAATTGTAAATATCCTCCTCCCACTGATGGTTATTGTACCCAGCTAGAGGCACAATTCAGGTCTGTACATTTAGCAAAGGCAATGACTAATAGAAGAGAAAAGGTATATTTTATTGCCACACGTATTATCAATATATTTCATGGCTCCAATTAGAGAAAATGTTGTACTTTGAGTGTAAGTGGCATTAAAAACTATATATCATTTCTGAGTTGGCTTAGAAAGATACCAAATTTGAATAACAAGGAGGTTTTCAGGAAGCAACTCTTGGCAATAGTTATTATTTGGGTAAATTTCAATTTTACAAGAATAAAGTCAATAAGTACATGCATTAATATTGAGGGTTTGGAATATTTGTCTGTTATCTTTTATTAGGCTTTGCCTATATATTCGAGAGATTCTTGTCCCTCTTTCTGAGAACGCAGCAAGACTCCCCAGGATGGGCATTTAATATTTTCTTGTTTATTGTGTGGGTCTCCACCCACTGAGATAACACACTATGACAAGCTGAGCACATTCATTTTCCATGGAAACATGCCTCAGGTGCAACCTTCCCCACACATCCCCCACAACCAAGATCTTGCACCAGTGACCCTTCCCTGCCATATTTGCTAAAAGAACATTTCTACAATTGTATTCTAAACCACAGACCTCCACCTCACCAAAGTTCGCGTGTTGCTTCTTCCATCCTTCTCCCCAGTTCCATGGATAGCCCCACCTACCCCCCAAGCCCAGTCACCCTCACACTCCAGCACTGTCGACCCCACTCATATCCTTGCACACCATCACCCCCATCCACTGCCAAATCAGCCCCATCCGCCTTATCATAGATTTTGCCCAGATTGAGCATTGGGTCACGACTCACTACACCATTACTATCTCCCGGTAACTTACCATCCAGTCTCTATCTTTGTGAGTCTACTCTATATCCTTAGTTCATATCAGTGAACTCATGCAATATTTGTCCTTTAGTGACTGGGTTACTCTTTGTTAAAGAAAATGAGGTGGGGGCTGTGTGATATTATCAAGGGCTTTTGAGGGAAAGAATCAATAATAAGTACATAGTTTATTTAAGGATGTCATATATTTTAAGGGCTATATTACAAACAAATAGAGAAGGAAAGGATTCTCAATAAATAGCATTTGTGAAAATTAGTATTCAATTTGTTAAAAGGAATTAGGCAATTACTTTGTAGTCAATCAATCTGAAGAAACATATACAAAATCACATAGAAACAAATAAGTTGAAGACATTACACTTTAAGTTGAAATAACATATTCAAGATAAAATGTAGAATAGAACATAATTTACTTCTCTGCTTTTATTCTTTGAATTTAAAAGATAAAATAAGTAAACTATACATTATGAAGCATGCCTAATAAACATTAAATGAAATATACCAAACTTTGATATGTTTTCAATATGTTCTTTAGGAGTTAGTGTTCTTAAAATGTAAAATATTTTGCAAATCATTATGAAAATATTACTGTGAAGTAGAAATATGGCAATGTGCTTGAACAGAAATCTCACAGAAAATAATTTTAAAAATCATTGTAAATGAAATGTTTCCATAAAAATGTTTTTTGTTGTTGTTGTTGTTGTTGTTATTGTTCACTCAGCCCTTTCCTAATTCTGAATGATTCTTTCAATTCTATCATGTCACTGAGGTCACCAACTGCTAAGATAATATTTTAATAATGAGTAAAATTCATTTTGAATTGAGCTGCCCAGAAGACCTTCACCTCATTGAGTATGACTATAAACAGCCAAGGAAACACTCAAGGCTAATTATTTTATAAAAATTGTGGGGGTAGCATTGGATTTACTTTGTGAATTGGAACCATGGAACTTCAGTTACCTTGATCTTAATGTGCAATAATCAACACCACTCCTGGCATCACATTTGGTTTACAAGTGTTACAAGGTATCTATTGCATCTATGCTTCATATAATGAAATAAAGTCTGACGAGTCTTGAGGCTTACTTAAGTGTTCAGTTCTGGAGAGATTTATTAGTGTTAAGGGGAATAACAAGAGATTAAAGAATCTCTTCCTTGCATTGTAGATGGCAATCCCTCAGCAGCTGTGTTTGCTGCCTTTGTCTCATCTCCACGTCTTCCTTCCATTCTTTAAGCTGTGAAGACGCCTCTGGGAGTTTACACAATGCACACCCCACACATTGTTGTCAGCTGTCTTCCCTTTAGTTCTGCTAAGTTAAGGGACTGGAGGCTGGGGCGGGTGGTGGGGGGGGCGGGGGAAAAAGGGAGGATTAGAAACGTGTGGATAGGAAAGTAGAAGGGAATTCTTTCTTGTTTTCCAAACACTGTTTATGTGAATCCAGCAGAAATAGACACTTGGCCCTGTCAAACAGCTTCTCAACATTTCACCACTCTCTTCACAGGTCAGAGCAGAGGTCTGAACACTGCTGAGGCCTAAGCCATCCCCAGAGGCTCAGACACCTGAGAGCCAAGACACTTCTTCAAGGATTTAAAAGCAGCTGAGTTGAGCACATCCTCCAAGCTCTGAGAACCTGGTAATGATACCTCTTCTTTATTGCCTCCCAATATCAAACATAATAGCTGTCCTCTGCATTTCATAATCAGTACATGAATTGACAGTATCCCTTTTGTGTTCTTTCAGCCTTCTGCCACCTAAAATTCCATGTATTAAATTGCTCTAGGAATTTGTTTTAGTGAGTGAAACCTAAATTATATAATACTCATGATAATGTGGGGCAATTTTAGGCAATTTGTAATTCTTGAAATTCAACATAATGTTCTAAGTTCATATATTAAGTCTAAAATATACACCATTTATTCATCAGTATTGACTCATTCATCAATTTAATAAAAAATATAAAGAAACTATAATATGCTAATGATAGTCAAAGAGAGAAAGCTAAAAACTCCAGGTCTCAAAGATTCATTTAAACAGACATTAGCTAAGAACTTTCTATGTCCCAATGAGCTGTCAAATGTCAAATATGTTGTCATAATTCAATTTCAATATACTGCTGTGACATTGCCTGTATTATCCAATGTTTAAACTTGAGGAATTTGAGAAATGAATAGGTTAAATTACTTATCAAATATAAAAATCATTGTCAAAACACCAACCCATTATTTCATGTTCTCAAGCTTATTGCTTTTCTCACATTGCTATTGGTAGAAGGTGAGAATATTCTTTTTAAAGTAAATAATATAGAGACTGACATGAAGCAAAATGGAAATGCAATTATAGTATCAATTGGTGCAAAGTAATTGTGACAGAGTTGAGAGGTTTGCTCTAGGCATGTAGAAAAATGCTGAAGAAAGGGCAGTTCAGCAAAAGCAAAGACATATGCAAAGAACATGTGCAGAGTCCAGGGAATCCACTCATAAGCTACAGGAGGAATTTGATCCAGAATTGTTAGATCATAGGGTAAATATGAATACAAGAAGTAAAAGAAAAAGGAGAATAACAAAGGCTGCTACTGATAATGATTATAATAACAATTACTAATGTATACCTTGTAACAAACAGGATTGCAATTTTGAAAAGAATCATAGTTTACCTAATGGTGATGGGAAAAAAACTGCAATTCTCATGAACTATTCATTAGATTTGTGAAAGTTTTTCAACAACTTAAATGCCTGAGTCTTGGTAGTGCCATTGTCCACATACAGATTAAACCAAACTGATTGAAGAAAAGCAAAATATGGATGTATATTTTGAAATATGCTCAATCCTACTCTTAGAAATTAAAAAGGCACCTATATATGTGAATCAAAAAAGACTCATTCATAACTACTTTACTATTCTCTACAGTGTAGCACTGCAACCCACCTACTCTTCCCTCCACCAGAATCTTATTTGGAAATCTGAATCCTGTTTTAAAAAAAAAGTCTCTAAGAAGATATTTTGGAACCCACCAATTTAGTGAGAGCTGCTTTCACATCCTTGTTCCTCAGGCTATAGATCAGGGGGTTCAGCATGGGAATCACCACAGTATAAAACACTGCGGCCACTTTATCAGTTTCTAGTTTGTAGTCAGAACTAGGCCTGCAATACATGAAAAGGATTGCTCCATGGAAGACAAAGATGGTTATGAGGTGGGAGGCACAGGTGGAAAAGGCTTTGCGCCTTCCCTCTGCAAAGCTCATCCTCAGGATGGTGATGAGAATAAACAAATAGTAGGTGACAATGACCATGATAGTGATGATCTCATAGAAAGTGGCCACAATAAATATCAGCAGTTCATTCAAAGACACATCAGAAAAGGCAAGTGACACGAGAGAGGGTAAGTCACAGAAAAAGTGGTTAATCACATTTTATCTATAGGATGGAATCTCAAGAGCTAAACACATGTGAATCAGAGAAGAAACTGTTCCACAGAAATAACAAGCAGACACTAGTTCCAAACAGAGCTTCTGGGACATGATCACCAGGTACA
>JAQZBX010107861.1:0-10606 GCA_029593785.1 Cabassous unicinctus
TGGATTATACGTAAGGGTTTAAGTGAACAACCATTTTATTAAAGAAGTTATACCTGAGTATGGATCCAGTGAGCCATTTCAGTTGAACAGGATTTAAAATGCAGTTATTCAGGAAGGAGTTCTCAAAAGTCCTTTTATCTGATGTTTGGCCCCCTTGAGCTGCATGCAAAGTTGATAAGGTTTTGCAAAATTTTTGTGAACAGAAGCATTACCACCCTGGACTGAAAGGGACAGAGAAGGGACAAATTGAAGGTAGATGGACTTCAAGGACAGAAACATTGGCACAAATGTCTGGACCCAAAAGCACCTTTCCTGCCAAGGCAACATACCCACTCACATTTGTGGAAACAGCAGGTCACCCCTGTGCTTGAAGGGGACAGGCCATTTTCCCTGGCACTTGGATTCTGATGTTTAGAGAGAATGCCACCACCCCAATGCTCCAATATGATGGGGCCTATATCCCTGCATTCAGGCAGAGTTTGGCCACCATCCCAATTTTGGAGAAGGTGGGGCCTATACTCTTGTGTTTGGGGAAGGAATTGTCATTGAACAAGTTCTGGAAAAACATGGAGCTGCTGCCCCATGAGGACTTAGGACAAATCACTGGTCAACAGATGACACTCAGACCTTGTAATCTTGCTTGCAGTTGTAGACTCCCTCAGTTCCTTGGTATGGTGGTTGCCCATCATCACCTCCTTGTTAGTTGTCCTGTGTGAGAAGTTCTTTATTGAATCTCATTTCAAGTCCTTTTACAGTTGCAACTGTGATAAAAGTATTGCTCCTGGAAGTGGATTGTCACCCTGTCTTAGTTTGCCTCAGGGGTCTCAATGCAAAGTACAAGTAATGGGCTAGCTTTTATAATGGGAAATTTATTAGTGGAAAATCTTAAAGTTCTGAGGCTACAAAAATGTCCAAAGCAATGCATTATCAGAGATGCATTGTTAAGATATGTACCTCCATCAGAGGTTGTTCTTAATTTTAATCCTTTTCTGTGGGTGTGAATCTAGTGTATCTAGGACCTTTTGAAGTTAATACTTTTTAGTTAAATTGTGACCAAACTGAATAATGTTGGCATTTAATGCTATTCTTTAAGACTTTATGAAGAGAAAGCCAAATGGCAGAGCCAAAAGCTGGAAGCTAATAGAACCCCAAAGAGAAAGGAGAGGACATCAACATATGATAGGAAAGCTAAGGCACCCAATGATAGCCAGAAAGGGCACTGCCATTTTTGAAAGGAAGCTAACCTTCTAGCCTCAGAAAACACAATCCAATAAATTCCTGTTTATATGCCAACCTGTTGTGTGGTATTTTCATAGTAGCTAGGAAACTAACTTAATTTTTGTTATGGGTATTTGGGTTGCTGTTATTACAAAGACCTAAAAAATGTGGAAATAGCTTTGGAATTGGGGAATAGATAAAGTATGAAGAAATATGAGCACTTGAAATAAAAAAAAAATAGATTGCTTTGCAGAAACTGTTGGTAGACTTATTGACATTAAATTTACCTTTGAAGAGAAATTAGACAGGAATGGTGACTGTGTTATTGGAAATCCTTACAATAAAGTAGCTGAAACTTGTTGAAATTGTGTCCAAATGATGGATAGAACCTGGCACTTGTAAGAAATGCCCTTGGCTATTCAGGTGAAGAAGTTTCCAAGCTATGTGTGGAAGATGCAGAATGGTTTTGTGTCCATTCAATACAAATTTGGCATAAGTCAATGTGTCCTACCTTTCAAAAGCAGTTTTTAGATTAAATGTTTAATATTTATCATGATTTACTATTTAGCAAAAAATTTATTTATATGAATATAATTGCCAATGTAGATAAAAATGGAACACCCAAGTACCATCAGCCCACACAAAAAAGAATAATATAGACAAATCACATACACTTGATTACTTCATTTTGATCAAAACACTCTCCTTCCCTATAAATGTAATGGGCATCTGAATTTACATAATTTTTATTTCCATTTTTTTGGGGGGTGCTATATTTCTTTTACTTTTATTAATTTTATTTATTCATATCCAAAAATGTACATTTCCTCCTCCCCACATCTGCTAAAATAAGGGTAACCTTTAACACATTTTCTGTATCTATGCATTTCCTCCTCATAGACATATCTTATATCGATATCATGCAATCTCTGTCCTTATTTGTCATGTTTATTTCATAATGTTTTCAAAGTTCTTCCAAGTTGCATCATGTCCCAGGCCTTCAATCTTGTTGCTCAAAAAATTACATTTTGTGTATGTAATACATTTTATCTGTTCATCCATTGATGGATTGTTGTATTGTTTCCAACTATTGACCAAGTTTTGGCCATTTGTTTTTGCTCATTTTGCATTTCTGTTGTTTTTCTTTTTGTTGTCACATGGTAATCAATTTTTATATATTCTGGATTCTAAGTCCTTCTCTGATATAAGGTGTGCAACAGTTTTTTACCATTCTGTTGATTGTCTTTTACTTTTTTGCTAATGAGCTTTCATGTATAAAAATGTTGTTTTCCCATACCACTTGTTGAAGACACTATTCTATTCCCATTGCATATACATAGCCCACTAGCCAAAAATCAAGTGATCATAGATCATCTGAATTTTAAATTATGTCTCAGTAGTTTGTTTAATTCTGTCTCAATAGTCTATGTGCCAATAGTCATTACTATTGTAGCTTGTAGTTCAATTTGAAAGTGGGAAGTGTAAGTTTTCCAATTTTTTTTTCTTTTTAAAAATTGTGTTTGCTCTACTGTGTCTTTGGCATTCCATACGATCCCGGGTATGTGACTTTCTATTATTGCAAAAAAAAAAAAAAAAGCTGCTGTAATTTTGATGATTATTTTGAATTTGTATATTACTTTGGATAATATTGACATCTTAACATTATGTTTCCAATTCATGAAATGAAATGTCTAACAATTTATTTAAGTCTTTAATTTATTTTAGCAGTGTTTTTTAGTTTTCAGTTCACAATTTTTTATATCATTGTTTAAAATTATTCTGTGATATTTTGTTCTTTGTATTTCTCTTGTAAATGAAATAATTTCTTAATATGTTCTTCAGTTTGCTCACTGTGAGTATATAGAATTGCAGTTGATTTTTGAGTGCTGATCTTGTTCCCAGCTACATTGCTCAAATTTTTATTAGTTTTGGTGGTTTTCTTGTGCACCTTTGGATTTACTATATATAACATGTCATTTCTGAATAGAGATAATTTCACTTCTTGCTTCCTTACTTTTATAAATTTTCCATCTTTTTTCTGGCCTAATTTCTCTGCTAGAAACTCTACAATATTATTGAATAGCAGTGTTGACAGTGGGCATCCTTTACTTTTTCCTAATATTAAGGGGAAGGCTTTAAGTCTTTCATCAATGAGTATGATGTTACCTGAAGGTTTTTCTTAAATGGTTTTTATACTATTGAGAAAGTTCCCTTCTATTCTTAGCATACACATATTATTCTACAGTATAGATCCTTTTTTTTAGGACACAAGAGAAATCTCAATAAATTTAAAAATATTGAATTGGCACAAAGTAACTTCTTTTACCATGATGGAGTGATTCTAGAAATCAATAAGAGAAAGTTAACTGCAAATTTACAAATATTTGCAAGAATTTCCTTCTGTGAACTTGAATGGATATGTATCACCATTTCATGATGGTGGAAATGTGGAAAATCATGAGAAAGTGCAATGAATGTAACCTATGGACTATAGTTAACAGCAATACTATAATATTTTGTGGCAATAATAGGGAGTATGGAATAATATGCCAATTTTTGCTAGGGACCATAGTTAATGATAATAGCCTGATGACATTATCTCATAGTCTGTAACAAATGTTCAATCACAGTGTGGTGTGTTGGTGAAGGGGTGTTGTATGGGAATTCTACACATGTCCCTGATTGTTTTGTAAGTTCATAACTACTGTAATAAAAAATATATTAAAAAATTAAATAGAATTCTACAACTACCATTTTTTTTAAAGAAGAAATTACAAGGGAAATTAGAAAATACATAAGTAAGAATGAAAGTAAAGAAACAACATATCAAAACTTACAGGATGCATCAATTGTAGTGCCAAAGGAAATTTTTAACTATGAGTGCCTATATTATAAAGAAAGAACTATCTCAAATTAATTACCTAAATCATATATTGGTACAATAGGGAAAGAAGACCAGAGTAAATCCAAAGGTTGCAGAAGAAGAAAATAAGATTAGAATGGAGATAAATGAAATAGAAAATGGAAAACAATGCAGGGAAATAAAATGGAAAACAAAAAAATTGTTTCCTTGAATCTGGTCTATAAAATTAACAAATCATTAAATACACTAACAAAGAAAATAAGAGAAAAGATACATATAAAAAAGTCAGAAATGAATATGGTGATATTATTATGACCTTAGGGAAATAAAAGTAATGTTACAAGAGAGTACTAAAAACAATTATATAAGCTAGAATATCTGGATGAAATTTAAATATCTGTATTTACACAAAATCATGTAATTGACTCAAGTAGATATAGAAAACACTATAAAAATTACAGAGGTTGAAAGAATAACCAAAAGCTTCCACCAAGGTTATATCCAGGAACAATGACTTCTCTAGTGATTTAATACCAATACTTTCCAGGCACTGCCAAAAGATGTATGCAACCCAAGTGTCCCAAAACCAATGCAGGGATACATAAAATGTGAAGTATACATATAATGGAATACTATTCACTCATAAAAAGGAATAAAGTCCTGATTTATGTTACACCATGTTTGACACTTGAAGATATGTTGCATGAAATAAGCCAGACACAAATGGACAAATATTGTTAATTTTTCTAAATCTAGGTTTTACATTTAAGCCAAAAATAAAATTAAATAATAGGTATGATAAAGATATTCTTTTGTGAGTAGTTCTTTCATTTGACATTATCACAGTTGTTTTCCAATACAGCTAAAAGTAATGTTACATGATTATCAACTCTAGTTTTGAGTTAGTGTAAATATAAGTTAAATTGAACAGCTCTTAAATACCAGTTCTTTTTATTTAACATGTGCCTGATTCTATATATCCATCAGAGATTCTTCAATAACAAGAGAACAAAAATTGTCTCAAACAATATTTGTATAATAAAAATATAGCATTAATACATAATATTGAATATATTTAAAAGAGACAGTTCAGGAATTTAAAAATTAATGAATTGATGTATTTATTTGCCTCTGTAGATTCATTTTAGAAATAATATTAGAAATTTTAAATGTGAGAATTTTGACTTTAATAAATTACAAAATTGCATAATAATTTTATATATTTACTTCAGGAAAAACATTAGGCACAAGTAGATTTTTCACTACCAACAGCATTTAAGCATAAGTGAAACTGTATTTGATAGATTTATTATACAGAATTCTTAAAAGTACAAGTTAACCCCTTGAAATAAAGATGGATGTGCCTTGAGCTTTTCATATTCAAAGATCCTACTAGTTACTTCAAATGAATAAATTGACTCATCAGATTCAAGCATATTTTGTTTTAAAAAGTATTAATAAGTGTTAATTAAATAATATATTGAGAATAAAAATAATCTTTTCACCAAATTATGGATCAATTGCAGAAATCACTCAAAAATATAAGGTAACATTCATGATAATACTAAAACCACAGTGTGTGATAAGGTCTACCTCCTTACATATGGATTTGCAGTTTAACGCTATTACCAAGAAGAAAGTGTTCATTTCCTAAAAGCTTGTCAATCTAGATAATAATATATAAAGTTATTTTTTTTGGTAAAGAAGGAAGAAGAGGCAATTGGAAGTAATCAAAACAAAATTCTTTTTGATTGTGAAAGTATCTGAATAATTCTATAAAACCATGTTGTATGATGGAGAATATTATACTAAAGAGATGATTAAGCATAAAGCAAAAAAGCCTTTAAAATATTAACAATATTAGATCCTTATATCTTACCTAGTTTACAGCTGCATTTCTCTAGATGGCACAGATGCTGCTGATTTAGAATGACTGAGTCTATACTATATATATATACACTAAATAGAGTAATTATATAGAAGAAATTAATTTACTCAAGGGAATACAATTGCTTTGTTGGACTGTTGGTTCGATTTTTTAATTGAGACATTGTTAGTCCTACTTTCCTTTATTTTGATGCCAAAGGCAAGCAGTTTCAAAAATAGCAACAGGAAAGACACAATATAGGAAACATTCCAAATAACTTCTGAATAGAGGAATTATTCCTTTGAGTTTACTTGTGGGAAAAAATGCATTAGTAAATTAATTACTCAATTTCTAATAATCAACAGGAGAAAATATCTGAATATATATCATGCATATTGTTTGTTAAAAATATTTTGTTTTACATTTTAATTGTGCTATTTTAGTCCTTAAATATGACTCTATAAAACCCAAGTTTGATGTATAAAATTACATGATTGAAATACAAATCAGAACTCATTTATATTTATCAGTGAAGAGCTTCCATAAGATTAAGTGAAACTAATGAGTGTACAGTGTTTTAAACTACTCCTGATAAGGTAATTTTTATTTCTGCGATTAATGACAGTAACAGATATATAGGTTTACACCACTTGAAATAAACATAAATAATATAATGCAATATTCTTATAACAAAAGTTCATAATTTATAATGGGATAATGTCAATTATATGGAATTGTATGGAATTTCTTAGACAGAGGATCATAATAAATGGGGATGCTTTGACCCATAAGAAGCAAGTCACTAAAAAATGAAGCAGCCAATGACTTTGACTATAGTTTTCCTGGAAAGAGGTTAGTCTTCTGTATTGAGTGAAATTGATTTCTTGATGTTATTATAGATGTTGCATTTTTAAATGAGACAATTTTTGAGGAAAATATTGAACAATGTAATTCATGCACATTCTCAAAATTAACCAGTCTACTCCCTTTTTTCTTCAACAAAATAGTATATGAGTCAGTTGAAGTTCTATTTGCTCCCTTCAGACCAGGTTATTGCTCCATTGTACAAGATACACTTTCTTTCCCTTCTCAGAGAGCTATATGGGTTCTTAGCCAGGGGTCCATGGACCTCTAAGGTCAGAGGAAAGATTTCAGGGGGTCTGTGAGCTTGAATTGAAAAAAAAAATCAACTTATTATCTTTATTTTCTCTGACCTCTAACTGAAATATAACATTTCCTTCACTTACATATGTATGCAGTAAATAGATTAGAGTAGTATTCATTTCACCTGCCTGGCAAAGGGACCTGTGGAACAAAAAAGGTGATGAACCCCTGGATTAAGCAGAGATGAAGAACTTTACCAATCCCTCAGGTCAAATTATATCACTAATAGAATTTTTTTTTTTGCTGTTTCTTCTTAGCTATTTTTGCTTTTGATTTCTGTTGTTTTTATAGGTTGTCATATCATCAACAGTCTTTTAAGTATGTGAACTCAAATTACTGAATTTCAACCAGCTGGAACCTTGTTTGAGAGTGAGATTCTTCTGGTCCAATTTGGATGGTCTTAAGTTTTCAGTTGTCAAATTACAAATAAAGCAAAGAAAGATTTACCCTTTTTCATTTCAAAAAATAAAGAACACATATAAAAGATTATTCTTTTTTTAATTAATTTTTTTAAAAAGATACTTAGATTACATAAATGTTACACAAAAAATATAGGGATTCCCATATGCCCCACCTCCCACACCTCCCACAACCTCCCACATAAACATCCTTCATTAGAGTAGCACATTAATTGCAATTGATAAACACATCCTGGGGTTTTGCCATTAAGCATGGACCATAGTTCATTGTATCCCACACTGTCTCCCACACAGTTCTGCATGTTATATGATGATATAAAATGACCTATATCTGTCATTGCAATGTCACTTAGGGCAATTCCCAAGTCCCGAAAAATCCCCTGTATTACAACTGTTTTTCCCTCTCCCTGCCCCCAGAGCCACAAGTGGCCAGTGGCGCCACATCAATGTAAAGGCCACATTATGTAAAGTGCAAAGGAAAAGATAACCTGGAAATATTTAGATGTGATTATGGTCCTGGTTAATTAACTGCCGTGTATAAATACGCAATATTAATTGATCTCTCTGAAAATCAAACTTTCCTTTGAAAACAGGAAGGTAATCCCCTGCATAGCTGTTATAAGGTTAATATACCATAAGTAAAGCAACTCTTATTCTCTACCTCTTGCAAAAGAGGACAAAGCAAAACCATGAAATATCTTGAAGTATCTGTGAAGTTTATAGCCATATGTAGTGATAAAAATATAAATAGGGGAAGCAGATGTGGCTCAAGTGATTAGAATCCCATCTCCCATATTTGAGGTCCAGGGTTCAATTCTTGGGGCCTCCTGGTGAAGGCAAGCTGGCCCAAGCAGAGACCTGGCCCACATGAAGTGCTAGCCCATGCAGAGTGCTGGCCCATGCAGGAGTGCTGGCCTGTGCAGGAGTGCTGGCCTATGCAGGAGTGCTGGCCCATGCAGAAGTGCTCAGCCACACAGAAAGCTGGCACAGCAAGATGACACAACAAAAAGAGACACAGAGGATAGACAATAAGAGACAAAGACCAGGGGTCTGAGGTGGCGCAAGATATTGAATGCCTCTCTCCCACTCCTGAAGGACCCAGGATTGGTTCCCCATGCTACCAGATATCAAAGAAGAGCATTAAAAAAATTGCCAAGAGAGAGAAATTAGCCATCAGATTAAATTCAACAACATATTTAGATGCCTTTACACCAGCAAAAATCACTAGTCATACTAGGAAACAGGAGGAGATGACCCAGCAAAAAGAACAAACCACATATCCTGAAGAGATACAGGATTTACTGCAATTAATCAGTGTTAATCACACAATTCTCCTAAATCACTTCAAAGAATTTAAAGAAAATATGACTAAAGAAATGAAGGATATTAAGAAGACACTGGGAGAGCATAAAGAACAGTTTGAATATCTGCAAAGAAAAGTAACAGAAATTATGGGAATGAAAGACACAATGGATGAGAGTAAAAATACATTAGAGGCACATAAAAAGCAGATTTGAATTGCTTGAAGACAGAATTAATGATTTGGAAGGTAGAACATCTGAACTGGAAAAGACAGGAGAACAGAAAAAGAAGAGAGTGGAAAACATGGAACAGAGTCTCAGGGAATTCAATTACAATGCAAAATGTAAAACATTCACATTATTGGTGTTCCAAAAGAAGAAGAGAATGGAAAACAGGTAGAAATAATATTTGAAGAAATAATGACCAAAAGTTTCCCAACCCTTAAAAGTTTGGGCTGTGCAGGAGAGCTGGCCAATTCAGGAGTTCTGGCTCACTCAGAGAGCTGACACAGCAAGATGATGCAACAAAAAGAGACACAGAGGAGAAAAAATAACAGATGCAGCAGACCAGGGAGCTGAGGTGGCACAAGAGATTGAATGCCTCTCTCCCACTCTGGAAGGCCCCAGGATTGGTTTCCAGTGCTGCCAAAAGAGGAGACAAGGTGCCTCAGAAGAACACACAGAGAGCAGACAGCAAGCACAAAAAAATGTGGGAGGAAAAATAAACAAAAATTAATCTTTAAAAAAATTTTTAAAAAGTGAAGTAGTGAGAGGTCTTCAAATTTGTTCTTCTTTTTCAAGGTATTTTTTGCTATTTGGTGCCCCTTTCCTTTCCAAATAAATTTGATTATTGGCTTCTCCATTTCTGCAAAAAAGGCTGTTGGGATTTTTATTGGGATTGTGTTGAATCTGTAAATCACTTTGGGTATAATTGATGTCTTAATGATATTTGTCTTCCAATCCATAAACACAGAATATCTTTCCATTTATTTAAGTCTTCTTTGTAAATTCTTTTAGCAATGTTTTATAATTTCATGAATACAAGTCCTTTATGTCCTTGGTAGAGTTTATTCCTAAATATTTGATTATTTAATCACTATTATATATGGAATATTTTTTTCTGATTTCCTCCTCAGATAGTACATCAGCAGTGTATGGAAACTCTATTGATTTTTATATATTAATCCTTTATTTGGCCACTTTGCTGAATTCATCTATTGATTCTAGAAACTTTGTTGTGGCTTTTTCAGGATTTTCTAGATATAGGATCATGTCATCAGTGAACAGTGAAAATTTTACTTCTTGCTTTCCTATTTGGGTGTGTTTTATTTCTTTGTCTAGCCTAAATACTCTAGTTAGAATTTCTAGCACAATATTCCATAACAATAGTTATAGTGCGCATCCTTGTTTTTTCCCTGAAGTCAGAGGGAAGAAGCTTTCAGTCTTTCACAGTTGAGTATAATGCTGGCTGTATGCTTTTCATACATGTGCTTTACCGTATTGAGAAAGCTTCCTTCTATTTCTAATCTTTTGCAGAGTTATTATCAAGAAAGGGTGCTGTATTTTGTCAAAGACCTTTTCTATATCTATTGTGAAGATCATGTGATTTTTCTTCTTCAATTCATCATTGTAGTTTATTACACTAATTGATTTTCTTGTGTTGAACCACCCTTGCATACCTGCAATAAAATCCACTTAAACATGTTGTATAATTATTTTAATATGCTTTTGGATTTGGTTTGCAAGTATTTTGTCGAGGATTTTTGTATCTGTA
>JAQZBX010107862.1:0-10610 GCA_029593785.1 Cabassous unicinctus
ATACATATATATATATATATATAAAATAACATTTATGTAAACAAATGCACATATATGCATATGTATTTATATATCATTTTACAAATATTTGTATGTATTGTGAAAAATTTAATTTTTACCCACAATTAAAAAAAATTTTTTTTAAATCTTCAAACGTTCATGGGGCATTTTCACAGTGGGTGGATAATCACTCAATAAATGAGAGAATACAGAATTCCCATCTTGGAGAGCTCTGCCACCTTCTCTAAGGGAGCAGCAACAGTCCCCCAAGTGCAGGGGCAGTGACTGGCAAAGGAGGATGATCCACTGATATACCCTTGATATTGGTATCGAGCCTTATGATTCTTTGTTCTTGAAATTGAAACTTACCCTAGTGTTATGGGGTGCCTAAGGTTTGCCTCCTGAGAGCCTCCCTGTTGCTCAAATGTGGCCTCTCTCTAAGCCAAATTCAGCATATGAATGCATTACCTTCTTCCCAGCATTGGGACATGACTCTCAGGGATAAGCCTCCCTCGCACTGAGGGATTGCTACCAAGTGCCAACTGGCAATGTGACTGGAAAAAGACCTTGAATAAAAAGGGGAAAAGGTAAAGTCAAATGAGTTTATATGGCTAAGAGACTTCAAAATGAGTCAGAAGGTCATCCCAGAGGTAACGTTTACGCACATCTCAGTACAATCTCATAGAATTCCAAAGTGGATATCACCCTAAATAGTGGGACTCCTGAGGGGTCTGGAGACACCCAGGTCCTATGTCAGGGCAGATAGCTCCGGAGTTTGGTGCCTTGCCTATGGGCCCAACTTTGGAGTTTGTGCTCCTGAGAGTGACGGAGTTGAACTCAACTATGTCTTCCCTGCACATGGCTTATCTGTCCCTTCTATTCAAACCTATACTTGGTGCTGGAGTTTGTAGGTGTACATCCAGAGACTTGAGTCTTTTGGCTGTCCATGTGCCAGCTGGGCCCAGAACCTCAGTGGAGCAGCAACTCCTACTCTACATCTCATTGGACTCACCCAGGACAACTAATGGGGATATGATGATGGACAATGGCCATCCCAGGGAATGGAGAGAGTCTGCAGCTGCAGGCAGGATAATCCCATCCATCTTCCCCATGGGATATAAGCCCCCTCTCAATTGGAGGTGGAGTGGACATCACCATCCCAGACTCCTCAGGATGGGGGGAAGAGCCATGGGCTAGAGTGGACTTACTGGTATTCTACTATAGACATATTGTGATTCAAGCAATGGAAGAAATTACAACATTGATGTGGAGCCAGTGGCCACTGGAGGCTCTGGGGACAGGGAGAGGGAAAAGCAGTTGTAATACAGGGGCTTTTTCGGGACTTGGGAATTGTCCTGAGTGACACTGCAACAACAGATATAGGCCATTTTATATCATCATATTACATGCAGAACTGTGTGGGACAGAGTGTGGTCTACAATGTGAACTATGGCCCATGCTTAATGGCAAAGCCCCAGGAGGTGTTAATCAATTGCAATTAATGTGCCACACTAATTAAGGATGTTTATGTGGGAGGTTGTGGGAGGTGTGGGAGGTGGAGCATATAGGAATCTCTATAATTTTTGTGTAACATTTATGCAATCTAAGTATCTTTTTTTAAAAATTAAAATATAAAAAAATACATATTCTAAAAAAAAAACACACAAAAAACCCCACAATGAGATACCATTTCATACAGATTAAAATGGCTACTATTTTTTTTATGGAAATTACAAGTAATGAAGAGGATGCAGAAAAGTAGGAATAATCATTTATTGCTGGTGGCAATGGAAAATGGTGCAATCATTCTGGAAAACAGTTGGCAGTTCCTCACAAAGTTAGGTATAGATTTACCATATGATCTGTCAATCCCACTACTAGGTATATTCCCAAAATAATTGAAATCAGGGACTCAAACAGATATTTGCACACCAATGTTCAGAGTGGCATTATTCACAGTTGCCAAAAGATGGAAGTAACCAAGTGTCCATTGACAGATGAATATATAAACAAAATGTGGCATGTATATATACATACAAGGGAATATTATTTGGCCTTAAAGTTGAATGAAATGCAAATATTCTCACTGTCCTGATTTTGTAATAATCAGGGTATGCTAAACATTTGCCATATTAAAAACCATGCATGTGTCCCCAGACCTAGTTTTTCTCCCTAGGTCTGGTTTTTAGAATGCTGGTGATAAACTAAGCCTGAATTATTCAATGACCATCCTGTATGGGAAGACTGTAACTTTGGGTATCTTTGGTCAACCTTAAGAGATATAGCAGGGGGATGGATGTGGCTCGGGTGATTGGGCATCTGTCTCCCATATGGAGGGACCTAGGTTTTACCCCCGGGACCTCCCAGTAAAAATAAAAAAAGAAAAATATAGAAGGTGTGTGGGCCACCAGGCCCTGTGCACTGGTGTGCTGCCAGGCCCCGTGAGTGAGTGAGCCACCAGGCCCCATGTGCGGGTGTGCCACCAGGCCCCGCAAGCCATGCAGCAAGATGATGATGTAACAGGAGAGTGGCACAAGGGAAAGCCAAGATAAAAAAAACAGGAACTAAGGTGGTGCAGACAGTATTAGGACACCTCTCTCCCACTTCGGAGGTTCCAAGGATCGAATCCCAGTGAAGACAGGAGGAGAAGGATGAGAAGAAAGGGCAGGAAATGGACACAGAGAGTTGCCCAGCGAATGGACACAGAAACAGCAGAAAAGGGGGGGTGAAGCAAAATGGATAAAAGTAAATAAATAAATAAATAAATCCTTAAAAAAATGTATAGGGGAGGAAGATACAGACTATAGTTAGTAATACTTTGACGATGCTCTTTCATGATTTGTTAACAAATGTTTCACAACAATGCTGGATGTTTGTGTGTGTGTGTGGTTGATGTGTGGGAGCCCTGTAGATGTTATGCATGTTTGTTTTGTAAGATCATGATGTTTACTGAACACTTATGGTTTATGTATGTTCATGTATGAACGATATACTTCAATAAATTGTTTTTAAAAAAAGGTGAATGAAGTTCTGATACATGTGACACATGGATGAACATTGAAGATGTTATGTTGAGTGAAATAAGCAAGATACAATAGGACAAATATTGTGTGATCTCACTAATATGAAATAACTAGAATAAGCAAACTCATAGAGTCAGGATTTAGAATACAGGTTACCAGGGGATGAGGGTGGTAGGGATAGGGAATGGGAAGCTATGTCTCAAAATGTACAGGATTTCTGTTTGAAACACTGGAAATATTTTGGTAATGGATGGCAGTGATGGATTCACAGCATTGTGAATGTAATTAATAGCACAGAAAAATATATCTAAATGTGATTAAAGGGGGTATGTTAAGTTGTATATATGTTAATAGAATACATTTTTTAAAAAAATACGTGGAACTGCACTACACTAACAGTCAACACTAAGTTAAACCATGGACAATAGTTAATAGTACAATCATAAATATGTCCTCTCATCAGTTGCAACAAATGTACCACATTAATCCATGGTGTTAATAATAGGGCAGTGCATGGAAATCCTGTATCTTATACATAATTGTTCTGTAAACCCACAATTTCTCTAATAAAAATAAGGAGGGAAAGAGGGATATAGGAATAGTGTATGTGTAGGCTAAAAGTCAGCATTGTATCAATATAAATTAATTAGTAATCAAGTTAAGATATTAATTGTAACTCCCATGTTAACCATAAAGAAAATAACTTAAGAATCTACACAAAAGGAATTGATTCAAAATAGTTCATTGTGAAGATCATCTAAACAAATGTAAGGCAATAATAGAGAAAGGAGAGAAAAAAGGTTTAAGTAACTTAAAAAACAATTAGCAAAATGGCAGAAGAAGGTCTTCCTTACCAGCAATTACCTTAAATATAAGTGGATTAAAAACTCCAAACAAAATGTAGAGATTGGCAGAATTGATTAAAAAAAAAAATATGACCCAACTATATATGATTGTTTACAAGATATACATCTTAGGCCAAAGATTCAAACAGGTTGAAAGTGAAGGATGGAAAAAAGCAATCATTTCAACAAGATTTAAAAATCACAAACTTATATACATCTAATGTAAGGGCTCCAAAATATACGGAGTACACATTGACAGAATTGAAGTGAGAAATAGTTCTACAGTAATGGTTGGAGATTTTGATAGTTGGAAAATATGCTTATTAAAATTTCTTCACTTTTAGAAGCTGTGGCAGTTTGATATTATTTATGAATTCCAACAAGAGATATTGATTGGGTTTGTAAACTGGTCTCTTTCTCTAGGCATGATACCCTTTGATTGTATTAGATTCAGCTGAGATGAGTTTGATTAAATTATGTAAAGATTAGAGCTTTGATTCAATCCACATCATTAGGGCATGCAGGGTTGATTCCCCACCCCTTAGTGGGCTATATAAAGGGATAATCAATCAAAAAGGCAAATGAAGTAGATACACAGGAGAAGAACACAGAGGAATAGAGACAGCTCAATAGACACAGCAGAGGCCCTGGGAAGAGAGGCAAGCCTGATAGTCCACAGCTGACCTTGTGAAGAGAACAGAGCAGCTGAGCCCAGAAAGAAACAAGCCCTGGGGAGAGAGATGAGCCTTATGCCAGCCTACAGCTGAGATCAGAAGAAGCTGGTACCATGGAGTCTTAAGAGGAAGAAGGAAGGCTGAACCCTTGCAGACATCACCCGCCATCTGGCTTCAACACATGGCAACAGAGTTTGGTAAGGAAGTAACCTTGAGTTGGACTCTTTAGGGCCTTGTGACTGTAAGCTTCTACCCCAAATAGGTACCCTTTATAAAAGCCAACAGATTTCTGGTACTTTGCATCAGCCGTCCTTTGGCTGACTAATACAGAAGTTTGCTCTTTGCACTTAGATCTCTGAAGGATATTAACCAGATCGTCTCCATTTTGCTGACAGGAATAAGATAATGTCTCAAAGGAAAACAAGACAGAATGGTACAAATCTATAACTTTTCTCAGAGACAGCTTGATATCCTTGAGTAGTTGGCTTAGAAAGGAGCCAAGAAGGCCTTGCACCTGCACAATGATATCTAAACTGTGGTTTATTAGCTGCTGAAATCAAGGATAAGTTTGATGTGCTTGAGGCAACACAGGACTGAGAAATTGCACTCATCCTCCTCACAAGGCCCCTGGCGTCACTTGTTTTGTTTCTTGGTGTGTTTTTTTTAACTTATTTTCTTTTTCCCTATCCCTCGGAATTTGCCTATAAAAACCCTAGCTCCCTTTCTCACTTTGAACTGGTTTTGGGAAGCTTCCCCAGTTCTTTGCTTGTGCACTCGCAATAAATCACCTTCTCATTGAGAGATGTGTTGCTCCTTTGTGGCACAGATCGGGCAGGCCTTTCTATTGGAAATGTGTCATGCTTATGCTAACAGTTTCAGTAAACCTCTTTCAATACTGGGTAACATCTGGATAAATAATAAAGAGAGGACCTGAGGAACACTATAAGCCAACTAGCTAACAGATATGTATAAAACACATCACCCCCAAACAACAGAAAGCACATTCTTTTCAAATGCTCATGGATCATTTTCCAGGATATGCCATATATTAGGGCATAAGAGAAGTCTCACTAATTTTAAAAATATTGAATTCATACAAAGTAACTTCTTCAACCACAATTGAAAGAAGCTAAGTATCAATAACAGGAGGAAAATTGGAAAATTATACAAATAACTGTAAATTAGCACACTCTAAATACCCAGTCAGTTGAGGGAGAAATTACAAAGAAAATTAAAAAGTACTTTGTGATCAATGAAAATAAAGACAAAACATACCAAAACTTATAGGATGCAGCAAAGTGAGTGCTCAGAGGGGAATTTATAGTTCTTAACATCTCTATTTAAAAAGAAGAGACTTCAAATTAATAACCTAATTTCACATCATTAGGAACTAGAAAAAGAACAAAGTTAACCCCAAGTTAGCTGAAGGAAGGAAATATGATTAGTGCAGCAATAAAATGAAATACAGAATATAAAAATAATTGAGAGAATCAACAAAACTAAAGGTTGGTTCTTTAAGATATCAATAAAATTGACAAAGTTTAAGTGAACTGGAGAAAAAAACACACAAAAAAACTTAACATAAATAAAAATGGTGACATCACTACTGGCCTTACAAAAAGAAAAATTATTATGAAAGAATACTACAGGCAGGTAATGAACCGTGGACCAGGCTGGGGTTGGGCCCAAATTGGGGCTGGCAGTATTGCTGGGGCTTCCCTTCTGCCCCGGCCAGGATCCTGGGTTCGACCTCTGCTCCAGTGCTAAGACTCACTCCCTGCCTCCCTGCATCTGTGCACAGGGCTCCCTGCAGCTAACACTCTTTATCCCCTTCAGCATTGAGCCAGGTTTGAGTCAGGGCCTGCGGTGGGGTGGGGTGTAGCAAGTCAGGACAGATCTGCTTCTGCCAGGCATGGCCAGTGACTTCAGCTTGAGTCTGTCGGCCTGTATCCTGCTCTACAAGGGGGTGGTGGAGCCCATGCAGATCGACCTACAGGAGGATCCACAGAACACACTCAATGTCAACTATGTGGTGAACCCCATCCTGGACCTAGAGCAGTATGCAGCCAGCTACATGGGCCTGATGCCCATCGAGCAGCTGCAGTTCATTGCTAACCACACACCCCCGCTGCAGGTGGAGGCCTGAAGATGGCCCTGTCCTTTGTGTAGAGGACCTTCAATGCAGACATGTACAAGGAGATCCACCAGAAGCTCTTGGAGGCCACCAGAGAGCTGCAGAGTGCCTCTGATGGAATCCCTGAGAGCAGCATGGAGTACCCACCTCTGGACACAGCCTGGGTGGAGGCACCTGCAAGAAGGCACTGCTGAAGCTGGAGAACCTGGACATGGACCTGAAGAGCTACAAGGGAAACTTCACCAAGAATAGCATCAGGCATGGCTATAACCACCTAGGTGACCACTACCTCTGCTGGGGGACCTCAGCAATGCCCTACCAAGCCCTCACGTGCCTCAATGTCACCAAAGTCAGCATCTATTTGCAAAACTGGTCTCATGTGCTGAGTTATGTCAGCAAGGCTGAGTTCACTCCAGAGATTACCAAGCATGGGGAGTGAGTCAGCCAGATGCAGGCCATCCTCACCAAGCTCAAGTGTGCAGTAGGCCTGGCTGAACTGGCTGCATGGAATTGCAAACAGGCAGGCTGTCAAGTATTTCCTGTTGGCTTCCTTTGGCCACTGTGACTTCCCTGAGCTTCTCTCCCCCAGCAACATGGCCATCTATGGGGACTTGTGTGCCTTGGCCATCTTTGACCAGCAGGAGCTACAGCGCAATGTCACCTCCAGCAGCTCCTTCAAGTTGCTCCCAGACCTGGAACCACAGGATTGGGACATCATCTACAAATTCTGTGTGTCCAGATACACCTAGTGCCTGAAGATGCTGGACGAAGTGAAGGACAACCTGCTCCTAGACATACATCTGGCCCCCACATCAGGACCAGATTTGCAACCGTGCCCTCATCCAGTACTTCAGCCCCCATGCCGGAGGACATGTGCAAGATGGCTATAGCCATCACCTCCGTGGCTGTCCTGGGAATCGAGCTGACCCAGCTGATCCTGGAGGAACTCATCAATGCTGGCATCAACTCCCACAGCAAGATCCTGTATTCAGGCAACATGGACAAGCCCAGTACCACCTTTGAGAAGTCCCTCCTAATGGGTGAGGGTTTCCAGTGACATGCCAAAGCCATGATCCTGACGGCCACCGAGCTGCACAGCCAGGTCTACGTCAAGTCAGCCAGGGGGAGCTCACAGAGGCCAACAGTCCTGGATGAGCACCAACATGTGACCAGCACCTTTGGCCTCCAGGACTAGGTCTGTGGTCCTGCCCTGGCCTGCCCCCTCCCACCTCCCACGGAATCCGATGCCCAGACTTCCCGTTTCCCAGCACGTTGTTATGGTTTGCCCCCACTGCCTTCCATGGAAGAGACAAGACTCAGTGTCCTGTGGCCCACCTCGAGGGTCCAACTGCTGGAGGCCTCCAGCCCAGCCCTCCCTGCCCCGTGCCTTCCCCGCAGCCTGCCACGCCCTGTGCAAGAAGGGGATGAGGTGCCCTGTAGGAGCAGTGGGCTGCTGGTCTCGGCCCCTCCCAGGAAGGGTGTGTGCAGAGCTGGGCCATGCTGGCTTCTATCCCCAGCAGCAGAGCTGCGCACAGCACCCCAGGCCCCCCTCAACATCGCCTCCCAGACACTTCCTCATTCCTTCATTGTTTGGGGTTGAAGATGAGTTGTTGAAGTTATAGTCCATTGAAGAGGAGACTGAAAACAAAACAAAGCAAAGAATGTGGAAGATATGAATAATTGTTTGCCAACAAATCAGATCATCTTATTTGAATGTGAGGAAATAATTTACATAATATGAGACAAGTATGTATAACAAACATGTAGGAAATAGTAGTATACTGGGATTGTATGTGTAATTTATGCCTTTCCTAGGCTGCCAGCCTATTTGGCTTTGAATAGTCCTATTATTCCAGCTACTGTGCCCCAGCCCACAACACTCTTTTAGGAAGGTTTATGTTCATTATGGAAGGAATGTTGACTTTGAAATTATGCATTTATATTAATGTTACTATAGACAAATAAGAACAGTAATTTTTAAATGACTTGCTAAATACTGAGTGACTACTAAATTAATAAATTATATAGTATGTAGCTGCTTGCTTTTGAAGGCATCTCACAATGAATTTCTGTCACTTGACTATTTTCTTGATGAACACTTGAACTAAGGTAGTAAGTGGGATTGGTGATCTAGCAAAGTATTTTGAAACACATTGGTTTGGTGTTAACAGGGAAATAAGATTTTGTTCATATTAAAAAAAAAACAAAAACCTGGGGAGTTTATGTAGCTCAGTGATTGAGCACCTGCTTCCCATATATGGGGTTCAGTTCCCGGTATCTCCTAAAACAAGCAACAACAACAACAAAAAAGCCCAACAGTGTGGTACTGGCATAAAGATAGATAAGAAATTGAAAGTCCAGAAATAAACCCATACATTGATGGCAAATTGATTTTTTCCTTTTACAAATTTATTTTTTATTAGAAAATTTATACATTTACCAAAAAACCATGCAGGAAACAAAAGTTGCCCCACTACCACCACATACACACACCTAGTTTTACCTATTATTAACACTTTGTATTCGTGTGATACCTTTGCTACAGTGGATGAAACATTATTATTAAAAATAGACTATTAACTAAATTCCATAATTTACATCAGGGTTCACTGCTTCTGCTGTACAGTCCTATGGTGTTGTTTTTTTAATTTTGTATTCTAGTAACATATATACAACCTAAAATTTCACCCTTTTAACCATATTCAAATATATAATTCAGTGGCATTAATTACATTCACAATGTTCTACCATCACCACAATCCATTACCAAAATTTTTCATGACCCCAAAGAAAAACTCTATACCAATTAAGCATTGACTTCCCATTCCCTACCTCCACCGTGTCCCCTGGTATCCTGTATTCTAGTTTCTGATTCTATGCATTTGCTGATTCTAATTATTTCATATCAGTGAGATAATAGAATATTTGTCCTTCCATGTCTGACTTATTTCACTCAAGATGACGTCTTCAAGGTTTATCCATAATGTAGCATGCATATGAATTACATTCCCTTTTATGGTGGAATAATATACCATTGTAGGTATATACCACTATTTATTTATCCATTCAATGGTTGATGGACACTTGGGTTGCTTCCCTATTTTGGTGATTGTGAATAATGCACCTATGAACATCAGTGTGCGAGTCTCTTCACATCCTTGCTTCTAATTCTTATGGGTTTATACCTAGAAGGGGATTGCCAGGTCATATGGTAATTCTATGCTTAATTTTCTTTGGAACCACCAAACTGATTTCCACAGGGGTTGCACCATTTTATATCCCCACCAACAAAGAGCAAGTGTTCCTATTTCTCAACATCCTCTCCAACACTTGTTATTTTCTGTTTTTTTTTATTTTTCAGTAGTAGTAATTCTAGTGAATGTGAAATGGTATATCATTGTGATTTTGATTTGCAGTTCCCTAATGGTTAATGATGTTGAGCATCTTATCATGTGCTTATTGGACATTTGTAGATCTTCTTTGAAGAAATGTCTACTCAACTTTTTGCCAATTTTTAAAATTGAATTGACTTTTACTTGTTGAGTTGTAGGGTTTTAAAATATATTCTGGATATCAAACCCTTATTGTATATGTAGTTTCCAAATATCTGCTCCCATTTTGTAGGTTGCTTGTTTACTTTCATGATGAAGTCCTTCATTGTACAAAAATTTTTAATTTTGATGACATTCAATTTATCTATTTTTTATTTTATTAATCATTATTTTGGTGTAAAATCTAAGAAGCCACTGACTAACAAGATCCTGATGATGCTTGCCTAGGTTTTCTTTCTAGGAATTTTATAGTTTTGGTTCTTATGAAGTTAATTCATTTTGAGTTATTTTTTTATATAGTGTGAGTTAGGGGTCCACCCTCATTATTTTCCACATGGCTATATAGTTCTCCCAATATCATTCATGAATCTTGGCTCTGGCCA
>JAQZBX010107863.1:0-10604 GCA_029593785.1 Cabassous unicinctus
GGAGCTTTGCCCCTTGTGCAAAGCTGTCTAAAAAGAAAAACAGAGCAAAAAAGGGGGAGCTTTCAAATCCACCCCAAAATAAACCTTTCAGAAATCCTTTTAATTCCCTCAAGCTGCTAGCATTTAAAGCCAGGAGGAGGCCTATTAACAAAAGAAAAGAAATCCTGCCTAGGTAGATGGCAGGTGTCCCTGTGTTTGCTTGGGATACCTGCTCTTACCCCTCCCTTGCTAAGGTGGATGGTTCAGGTCTTGCCTGGGTTTTCTGATTTGACCTGTTATCTGTATATGCAATGAAAAAAATGGAGTGACCTAGTAAGAATTTGGCAAACAGCTAGTGGGGTCTCCGAAGGAGTCCCCTAAGTTGAAGAGTGGACCAGACTAGGAGCAGACTGGATGGATCTGGGAGCTGGGGTCAGGGAAGCACTGCAGAGAGGAGGTAATTAAGCCTGGAAAGGAAGACCACCCCAGTGGTCCTTTGACCCCCATAGTTGTTTTCTACAAAGATTGAGGGTAAGGTTAATCCAGAATAATTTGTGGACACCGCCGCCCAAAAGGAGTGTTGAAGACTTGCTTCTCCCCTTCCTCTTTACTGCTTCCTTGACTCACCAAAATTAATGGCTAGTTGTTAGAATTAGGAAAATCCCTTTGGTTACTTTGAGGTCGGAAAGCTCAGTTAACTCATATCCTCCCCCTTTTCCTGGGAAACCAAGTCCTGAAACTTTTACAGCTGGGAATGAACTTCTTGTTCCTCATGGAACCTTTCCCAGGCCCTTTTGCCCCCAGGAGAGCCTGAGATGCTAAGCTCAGCCAGCCGGGATCCTCAGGAAAAATCAGGCTGTTGGCTGTCACCAAACATGTTACGAAGCTCAAGTCCATCAATCCTTCTCCACTGGCATTCTCACTTCTGAAGCCACCAACCATCTGTGAGTATTAAGCATTTGCAGTCCCATCCTATGCTACACACTGGGAGACATGAAGATATAGATGATATCATCAATTCCCATTCCCAAAGAGCTCAAAATTCTGTTAGACAATAGTTATGAGTGACTGATTATTTGCTATGTGCTAAGCTTTTCACTATGCATTCTATTGTGATGAGGACCTTGAATGTATATAACGTAGACATTAAAGGTGCCTACAGAATACCCTTGGTTTAATCCTTGAGCATTAACTTCTCAGAGCCTCAGTTTCCTCATTTGCAGAATGGAGATAATAATATCTGCTTTGCAAGGATGTTGTGAGAATTCAAGGAAATGGTGTTTGCAAAGCTCCTGACTCAGTGATGAGCGTAGAAGAAGTTATCAAAATGGCATTAATGGTATTAATAACCATCAGGGGTCTCCCCCCAATCCCCTTGATGTGACAGTCACAGCCTGTCAATCGTGTGAGCTGGGGACTGTCCTGTCTGAAGGCAGCATCACTCTCTTCCAGCCCATCTGAGCCAGTAATGCTCAGAAAGCAGCCTGGGAGAAAGCAAAAGAATGAGCCACTCCTGGTCTGTTAAGAACCTGTGATATTTGTCAGCTTCCTGCATGGACAATTCAGCTGTGATTCTGAAATGTTTCCTTCTGGGGAAGCATTTTCATGGTCCAAATTTGTCCTCTTCTTCTTTCTTCTACATGCCCCTTAAGAGGCATGAAATTGTAATGGAACCAGGAAAACGGGTTTAAGTCCCAAGTTTGTCTCTTTCAAGATTGTGTTCTTGGATAAGTCCTCTCAACTTGAGCCTTAGTTTACCTATGTGTAAAATGGGTACAGAATGTGCCAATCATGGCAAGTGGTAAAAATTAGAGGCAATGTATACAAAATACTTAGTATAAAAGCTCAATAAATGGTTGGTGTCATCCTTGTTGTTATTTCTGTTGACATATGAAAATGCTCCATGAACTGCAAAACTCTGTACAAATAAAATCATACACAACTGCTGGTACTGTGAAAAGGAAAGAGTGAATTAGACCCCACCTCAGTCTGGCAGCATGGACAGCCCATGGGGAGATACACAGCCTGCAGAATAAAGCCGTCCCAAAGTCACATGAGTTGACCAGAGGCCTTGGGTTTTAGGGGCACAGAGTAGGGATATGCTCATCGTTGGAATGGAGATGGAAGGAGCAGCCTGAGGCATGTTCCTTCCTTGTAATGAAGAGCAGTTCAAAAAATGCCTTTCAGAGAAGCTTCAACACTGGCTGATGGTGGAAGGTGGAGGAGGAGGTAGAAGTGCAGGCTGGAAGTGATGGTCGTGGTGTTCTATGACTCTCCCACAGGCCACAAACATGTTTTTAATAACAAGCTATTAATAAATGGGCAATCACTGCATTATTAAACCAAACCGAGTGCATGTTTGAGAGTGTTAAGTAACGCTGAAGTGGAACCCACTCATTTTTTCTTATTACTCATTTCTTTAGAATGATCTGTGCTCCATTCTGTTCAGGAGGTCTTGGCTTTCAGAGGAACTCAAAATCCAAGCAAGATATTGACTTTCTAATTCAAGCAAGAGATTAATCTAACTAAGAAAGAGAAAAGAATGGTCTTCCTGAAGGGAGTGGGTAATGGTTGCAAGAATAATGACAGTCAGCCCAGAAATCTCATTTCCAGTTAGGCTAAAGAAAGGGCAATGCCAGGACATCCTCAGAGAGGATCTGCATCCAATACAAACATAGTAATAGCTAACATTTATCGGGAGTGCACAGCTTCCTGTGTGCCAGAAAGGAGGCCATGCACTTTTTACCCATCACCTCATTTAATTCTGTTGACAATTCTCTGAAGTAGATATTATTATTATTATTTACAGATGAGAAAGTGGAGACTCAATTGCACAGCTAGCAGATGGTAGAATTAAGATTCGAATCAGCTGGGGCCTACACCCATGGCTGGCCACAGCTATTCTTTTTTTTTTTTTTTTTTTTTTCAGGCAAGGGAGTAAAGAGTTTATTAAGAAACAAGAAAACCAGAAATGAGATAAGTACACAACCTGAGACATGGATTGCAGGCATGCTCCAGGGTAAGTCATGCACGAGGGGCCCCAGGTTAGACCTTTTTAAAACCTTTCTTCCTCCCCCTTCCTAATGTCTGGGAGGGGCCCTAACTGTTTACTGTTCTGATTGGTTGCCTTACAATGCCCACCTGTTAGCTCTCAGGGGGCCAATGGGGTGGCCAGTTGTTTGGAGGTATCTGGGGCTTCCCCTTGACCCCAGAAAGAATTCCAAATGGGACCTTATGGCCAGGGTCTAGGAGAGGTCTTTCCAGCTTTGTTTTTAGTAGTAGCTTTCCCTTCAGGGGTCTTCTGGGTGGGGTCCCAGCTGTCTCTTCCCTTTTCCCTATACTAACTGCCTCAACTCCCCCCTCAGAGAGTTTACACCCTTCTTCTAAGGGGAAGCTGAAGGGTGATGGTCATTCTTCTGTAGCTTTTTCCTGCTAGTTAGGGGTAGTACCCCCTGCCTGATGGAGTGTAAAACCCCCTGGCTATTCTATTGAAGTTGAGGGAAGATGGGTGTGGCACCATGGTTGGAGCTGGATGAAATCCCTGCATGACTAATACCTTGTTCTGGAAGGCATTGATTTTGGAAGAAATAAATTTAAGTTAGAACTTTGAAGATACATGGTCCTACTAAAAGGATAAAGAAAATGGAGGTAAGTGGCCCCAAAAAGAGGACCAGCCATGACATACTGGACCATGAGAGTGAGAAAGGCCAGGTGCCTTCATAAGTGGCATCCTCCCAAAGTTGATGGGAAACAGCATTCTTCTTTGAGTTCTTTTATGCTGTTGGTTAACTAGGGAGAGATTGTGGTAGACCTGCCAGGTTTGGTATAAGCTGCCAACCCCAGTTTGCACAGCAGTGGTTATGCCTAGGACAGCTAGGAGAGGTATGAGGAAAGGCACTGCCCTAGACATAAACTCACAAAGACAGTATAGGTAACAACAAAACAAGCATATGGCAAGCAAAATAAAGACAGTACTTGAGAGAGCCATTCCTTTATCTTATAGGCACCTTCATTAACTACTTAGAAAATGAATTAAATTTATCAGGACTTCTAGCATGTTCAATATCCTTCTGCATATGATCTAGAATAGAAGAGATATTATCCTATTCATCAGGTATATAGGTACAGCACTTAATACTAGTTAATGCACAAGTTCTTCTTTGGGCTGAAGCTAATAGATCTGAGCTCCAGGTTTGCAATACCATACATATTGCCTCTCCATGGGAGCAGGCCATAATGCCAATTGTGTTTAAGTTCTACTCACATTGCTCTGGTAATTATTGCTCCACTTAGATTGTCCATTACACAGCCAGCATGCTGCAGCACCATTGACCCTAGAGAGAAGCTAGGAAGATAAGACTCCACTGTTTCACTAGCACAGTGCACAGCACCCTTTGACACTATGAAACAGAGCCATTCCAGAAGCAATGTCCATTGTAAATCTGGTCATATCGAGCCATCACCAGCTGCCTCAGGAGTCTGAAATTGCAACATACTCTCTATCCACTTCATGAGCATGTCCAGATGTGGTAGATACTTTTTATTGTTTTAGGCATTGGAGTGATCAACCTAGCCAATTACTCAAATGGAGAGGCACCATGCAGGGTATTAGGGCCTGGTTTGAATGCACAAGAGAGTTTGACAATATTGAAGTCTATCTCTTTTAATTTTTATACACATTCTAAATACTTCCAATGCAGTTTATAACATATCAAATGAACTTAACTATTTTTAGTACTTTCCTTTTTACTTCTTCACCATTACCATGTTAATTAGCAGTACAGGAAAAACTTTCTCCATTATTTTATGAAAACCTGATTCCTAATGAAATCAAGATTACCTTTCCTTTACCACCACCTTAACGTGCAGATTGAGGTGGCATCTGACAGGTTTCTCTGTTATGAAGCTACTTTCTGTTATCAATATCAATTTAAGTTTCTATTTAATAATGGCTTTCTGGAATTGGCCATTAAAATAAATACTTCAGTTCAGAAAATGCATTTGCAAATGTCCCATAACCAACCATAAACACATAGACTAGTCACGTTATCTTTAAATAAGCATATTAAATTACAATTAGCTACCAATGAAATTTACCTTTATCCAGTTAAGAGTCTTCTCTTACATTCCTCCTTCTGTTCTGTGAAAACTAGTCATTTCACTTTAGGATAGATCTATATTTCATTAAACATGAACTTGCAATTTTCATCTTAAAGATTTCAATATGTATAATGCTAATTTATTTAATTGGTATTCTATAAACCCAGGGAGATAATACCCAAGCTAAATAAAATAAAAACCATTATAATTTATGCAAGAAATGTTCTTTTTCTTTTCCTCCACAGGAGGCTCAAACCTCTTTTTACTTTAAAATTCTAAAAGTGTGAATAGTCTTAAAAGCATACTGACTGCCAAGTTCTGGAATAATTATAATTGTTTAATTTGTTTAATCATACTTTGGAAAGATCTTTTCAGAGCTTTCAAGGACTTTTACTTTACTTACTGAAATTTGGCAATAGAATTAAAGGCAAACTATGATTCTTAATTCCCCAGCCTAGAAGATTGAGTTTTAATCTGTCACACCTAGCCCTTCCCTCAAAGCTCTTGCAAATAGAAGGCCCTGGGGGCTGGATAGGTCAAAGAGCTTAGGAAAAACTTTTTCTCTTTCCCAATAGTTTCTATATTCAGTTTTCTATATGCCTTTTCCATCCTGCTTAGGCTAATTTAGTTATATAAGCATTTACCTATAAAAACACTTATTTAATTTTTAGCAATTCGAATAGAGCTCTCTTAAGAATTTTCATTTGTCAATCTGATATTACCATTCAATGTCTGAAAATATATGTTGAACAAACAGGCAGTCACAAATAGAGAGTTAGACACAGAAACACAGAACTCACTAATGTTACTTATAGCTTTAATTCTCCTACAAAATAAGTTTAACTGTAAAATAACACTTGAAAGATCTCTTTGAAGGCTATTTATGATTAATCTGCACTGTGACCATTCAGTTTTGCTTAAGAATTGCATTCTTTTTCATCATTGGCTTATAACCAAATTGTTCCCATTACTAAAATACAATCTACAACATTTTCCTTTACTTCAGAGCTCTGCTTATTCCCCATTTCAACTTTGATAGACCTCAGATGAGCAACCCTAATTCCAACATACTTACTAAGGCCAGTGAAGTCTCAAGGAAAACGGTTTTGTTTTGTTTGTTTGTTTGTTTGTTTTTCATGATCTGCTGCTTTCAGAATTCTTGACACTCAAGGTAGGAGTCTCACTCCCCAGTCCTGGGAGATAACAGTACTCAGGCATCTGTTGGACTGGAAGAGTAGACGTCCAACCCTGAGGGCCAAGGATTCCCTCCATGAAGCGATTTCCTCAAAGGTTGTGGGGTCCCTCTGGGCTCTTGCCTAGAGTAGGTAAATTGGAATCCACACCTAGATTGTCATGAGAGAAAGCAGGGTTATTAACACCAGTGGAAAAAGGGGAGACGGGTGTCTCAAATTTGCCTTTTCCCAAGACATGGGAAGCAGAAACTTCCATGGATTCAAACAGGGGAGAACAGTGTGGTTACCATTACATAGGTGAGCAAGTATATCCAAGAGTGAGACCAGTCCTGAAATAACCATAGGCAAAAGCAAACTCAGTTCAGAATTACCATCACAATAGTAGGTGCAGGGGAGAAGCTAGTCTTAAAATAGACATAATCAAAGGTAAGTTCAGTTTATAATTACCATTACTATAGCAATCACCAGCAAAGGTGAGGCTAGACCTAGAGAAACCTTAAACAAAGGTATATTAGTCTAAGATTACCATCACAATAGGAAGTCTAGGCTAAATCTACCCAGTTACAGCAATTTCAGCTTTTGCTATTTCATAATATAAAGGCATCTATAGACGATCTTAACTCTTAGTTGTACTTTCTAGCAAGTTTCCACTTGAAAACAAATTGGGCACTTTGATTTATTAACTAAGCAACTAAAACTATTGTATTAGTAACAACATTGCTAAATTTTCCTGCTTTTCTAGCAGTTGAACTAATTCCATGTGATTTATACATCAAATCAATTGCAAGATAGTATTGACATTTAAAGACTCATTTTTAGGCTACCTTTTAATTATCCAATTTGTAACAGGCAAACCCCAAATCTGATTTATGAGTTCCTAGGCACAATCAGACTGACAAAGTTCAAGTAAGCACAGATTAGAACAGAAGAGAGAATTTTACACACTTAGCATAGGGAAAGACCTGACTTTCCAGGAACTTTTAAATCTTAAATAATGGCTTATTAGGAGGTTTCCTCTTCTGCAAGGAAGAGGTTTAGTAAACGGGCCTAGATCTTGATTCCCCATTCATTCATTCCAGAGTGGCAGGTTAGGTACAAGTAAAGTGGCTTCACTGTTAATTGAGAATTTTACCTGCCACATCAAGGGTCACCTGAGGCTCCTCCTAATTGATAGCTTACGCATGGCTTCAGGCTCCTTCCATCCTTCCCTGGGGCAAGGCCATGGCAGTCCAGTGGTGAGGCAGCGTGGGGTCAGGTTCCTGCTGATGTGGAGCCTGGATTCCGGTGGCCCTGAGGTGACTGGTACCTTTAATGGCAGCAGCTAAAAGGTGAGCCTATACTGAACCCTGTGCTTGCCACTCATTATCTTCTCCATCTTGGTGGTGTGGTCTCGATTATTGGAAGCTGAGAAGGCTGTTTCTAAAAGGGAGTTAATGGAAATTTGGGGGCCAAGGGAAAGTTCTTTTGCAGCTTCCTATGGAAATCCGAGGGCTAATAAAGTGAGTTCCTAGGAGGATCTATGCTTCCCTAGAGTCAAGGACTACCAGAGGGTATTTTTATTGCCTCTAACAGCTTTCCTTGAAATAAGGCTGGGTTTTTGTCCTGCCTTTGAGTAATTTCCCTGAGCTTATTAAAACTGACCAGTTTGGTAGTACATTTCCTCATCCCTTTAAGGAGACATGTGACCAAGTGGTCTCTGGTCCTCAGCTCTGTCTGTCCCCTTCTTCCCTCTTATTTAACTGGAATTCAGGATCCCATACAGAGGCCATGCCTGGCCGTACTGCAGCCATGTGGTGTGGCAGGCAAAGATTAGCCTCTTCCTTTTTAGACCATCAGTAGGCAGATTGTCCCAGTATGTGAGAAGACACCCCAATGGGGAGTCTGCTGGAATGCTAGAGAAGCTGCCCACTGTTCTAGGAAGAAATGGAAAACAAGTCTGTCAGCTGATATGGCATCCCAGATGCCAACCTCTGAACTTTTAGCCTCCAAACCAAAGCACCCAAGTTGCTTAAGTCTTGGGGGACATTTGGAGTTGCTGCTCTGGTTCTCGGTGTGCCAAAAATTGCAGAGTCCATGCCCTGGGCATCTTCGGGGCGACCTAGGACTTGGGAAATGTCTGGACCTAGGTTCTGGACCAAAGCTGCCGAGTTGAATTTTCTTTCTTAGAAGAGGGGTTGGCTTGAAACCTTTCTTTGGGCCTACTCTTGCAGAGGTTTCAGAAAGGCTGGCCGTGAGAGAGGCCACTGCCAGGGACCAAGTTCTGCAGTTAAAACCAGACATTGAGAGGCACATTAAAAAGCCAAAGACTGATTGTCTGCAGCTTACAGGCAAACAGCCTTGGGGGCCCTGGAGGTAATGGATTAACAGGAATCTCAGGGCCTCCTGGGGGCTGAGTAAGGACCAAACCTCCAGGCAAGGCCCAGGGTGAAAGTCTCAGAGCCCTCACTAAAAACAAAAGGCACAGGCAGGCTTTAATTAAAAAGCCTAGACTCACCAGTCTTTGGTGGGAGTTGGGGAGCATTGTTTGACTCTTTGTCTCCTGCCTGGCTCACCAAATAAGTTAGCGGAAGGCTCTGGGTTCTGGGCTTTTAGGTTCTTGGCTATGTCACATAAAAGAATTTAAGGACATGCCATAGGGTAGGCAAGGCAGTAAAGATTTTATTAAGAAACAAGAAAACTAGAAATGAAGTAAGAACACAACCCAAGACATGGATTGCAGGTATGCTCCAGGGTAAGACATGCCCAAAGCTTTTCTTATGACCTCACTCTGAATTGTCCATCCTTGTTTTCAGTTTTTAGAGTGTGGAAGAAACTTCTAATTGTCCTCCCATACTTGTTCTCACCTTCTTCCTCAGTAATAGAATCATGTAAAAGTTAGCTCAATATAAGTTCATTCAGAATAAAGACATATTTCCCAACCTCCCTTGCACCTAGACATGGCCATGTAAATGAATATTGGCCAAAGGGATATATGGTAAATGTGATGTGTTCACCTTCTGGGGGTGCTTGAAGAGCAGGCCTGTGCCATTCCCTCCGCTCTTACTTTTTCCAGCTAGATAGAATGCATATATGATGGCCAAAGGTGAAGCATCCATCTTAGATCACAAGATGGAAACCTCATTTTGAAGATGGAAGCCACATTTTGAAGATGGCAGAGGAATGAGAGAGAAGGAGTCTGATAATTGTGGAGCCACCAAAACAAACTGGTCTATCTCCAAGCATTTTATGTGAGAGACAGAGCCTAATCATGCTCATACCACTGTTATATTGGGTTTCCTATCACTCAGCTGGACACAATCCTATCGTATGCACAGGGACACCTCCATTCTTTGCCCTTATCTCTCCCTTCTTAATGTCATTGTCTTTCTCTGCATTCGCTTCTTTCACTCTCACAAAATTTCCTCCAGATGGATTCAAATTACACATGTCAGATCAACCACCGAGCACTAATGAGACGAAAGGACAAGCTGGTACATCAAGAGCAGGTAAGTGTGGGCTGGAACCAGGGACCATGCTCTTAGAGAAAAATGCTTTTGGTCATGGCCAGCAGAGAGGGAGTGGCTCAAACCCAGTTCTTCCTGCTCAATTAGCCTCCCTGCCCATTTATGAGGCAAAACATGAGTCTTGCCAACAAAATCTTCTTTCCAAGAAAATAAATTCAAGTCATCTTACTTCTCTGGTTTCTCTCCTGCCATCATTCCCAGAAAGTCTGATGTCCATGGTGTGGCTGTCATGTAACATCAGTCTCCAGTCCCACCCAACAGTCCCTGGTTCCAGACAGGACCAAACCCTACTGAACTGTATTTTCCTCTCCTATGTGTGTCATCCTTGCTTATCTTCCAGGACAAATTCAAGTGAGCACGGCTGCAAAATCCAGACAGATGATTCTTACCCTTCCCACAGATATGCTTCAAAAAGTTCCAGAGTGGACAAGACCTAAAAGTTCCCTGAATCACAGAATCCTGGAGTTTGAAAGACCACAGAGGCCATCCTGTCCAAGAGAAGATGATGCCCTTACAGCTGATGAAAGCCACCTAGCCTAAGCCAAACAGTTTGTTATTAGAGAATTGGGGCTCCTAACAATAATAATGACAACAACAAAACCGCAACATTTAGGCAGTTCTTTCCATGTCCCACTTATTGAGATAAGCACTCAACATAGAGTATATCATTTAATCCCTACAACAACCGTATGAGATAAGCACTGTACCCTGAGGCTCAGAGAGGTCAAATAACCTGCCTGATTAGACACAGCAAGTGGTTGAGTGGGGATTCAAACCAAAGTCTATTTGTTGTGTAAGCCTGAACTCTGCTTTTTTTTTTTTTTTTTTT
>JAQZBX010107864.1:0-10610 GCA_029593785.1 Cabassous unicinctus
CCTGGGCAAATGTCAGCAGCTGTCTTGCTCCAACATGTGACAATGGACTTTGGTGAGGGAAGAAACTTATACTTTATGGCCTGGTAACTGTGGACTTCTACCCCAAATAAATACCCTTTATAAAGACCAACCCATTTTTGGTATTTCACATTAGCACCCCTTTGGCTGACTAATACAGCATGCTAAATTAGCCTGCAGGTCCTTGTTTCCAAAATGGTTCCTGGAAGAGGCGGCTAAAATCGGTAGGAGCAGGCTCTACATGGTCTATGCAGGTCCAGGAATTGTGAATGCCTGGGGGTGCTGTTTGTCTGGTGTTGTTATTTGGCTTGCATCTCCTCCAGCCTGGGCATCCCCTGAGGGTGTACCTTGAATATATCCACTGCCCATTGTTTTGGGGTGGAGGGGTCAGGGAGGCAGATGGGAGGAAATATTTGGAATAGAATTCTCCTAAATTTACGACCAGGCTGAATAGAATACACAAGAATGAATTTAAAAAGGATCTAATCCTAGTAACAGGGTCATGAATCCTTAATTCAGCTAAGAGGTAGTTGTCCAACTATAGATGTATTAGGAAGAAATGAGGTGTCAGATCAATGACAAAGGGGGAAAAGTAGTAAACACATGAGAAACCGTGAAACACATGCAACAGCCACACCATGCGTTCCATGTTGATAATAGAAGACAATGGAAAATGTGTGCCAAATATACACTCTGGGCTGAGCTTAGTGGTCATAGTCTGATGATAATATCTCATAATCTGTAACAAAGTTCCATCATGGTGTGGTGTTTTGATGGAAGGCTGTTGTATGTGAAGTCTTACAATATGCATGATTTTTTTTTATAAGTTTACCTTCTATAATAAAAATATACTTTGAAATATAATAATAGTCTGGGTTAGAGAAAATGGTATTGAATGGATGATATGGACTCTACTCAGGAAAAGCTGTTGATGATATTTTTTCATGCCCATATATGGTGCTTTTCAAATAGAAAAACCATTTACAAAATGCTTGGCTGTTGGAAAAGATACTGAAAGCCAGATCATAAAAGGTTAAGCATTTAAAAAGCATGCTTGTTGGCAGAGAAACATTAGTAAATGTCTCCAAGGACACTGCATACTGCAAACGTCAGTGGGAGGAGGCATAGTGGAATGAACCCACCACTAAGATGTTCTTGTCTGAATTCCCAAGAAAGATTGTCTGGGAACACAGAAACAGGCAGCGCCCTTATGTGCCAAGCTGAGGAACTAGTGAAGGACGCCCTACATTTGTTATCAGCTTTGTAGTATAAAAAGCAGCTTCAGCCTAAATAAACTTGCCTGCTTTCCACATGGAGTGAGGTCCCCTGATCCCAATCTTTCTCTGGATCATTCCCGGCATTGTCTACCTCCATGATGAATTACAACACCTGGCAAATCACAAACATTGTAAATTACTCTTAAATATCGAATACCCTTTGAATATAAATTTTTTCCTAAGAATGAGTACACTACTCTAAAGATAAGTACCCACTTCATGAAAATGTAAGGCATTTATTTAGCTCCTCTGAAAAGTACAGTCTTGAAACATGACAAGGCCTCCAGTATTTCATTCACTGGTGAAGGTAGTTGGTCCAAAAATTTCTGTACACTTTTAAAAAATTAATGGCAAAATGGTAACCACACTTACTGGGAAATTAGTAATGAGCTAAATCCAAATGTTTTTCTCTGATTTTTCATCTTTGATACACCCATTCTTGACTAATGTAGAGGAGATCTTGTTGAATTAATTTATAAATCTCTCCTCTAATGATATCAAACCCTAGTTTTATTTCAAAGAAAGCATCTCTGATTAGTCACATAATTCTTTTTTATTTTCTCCTGTATAGAGGGATTCTGAGACAGTTACCCATATGTAAATAACTGCTATTAGGTCACATTCTACTTCTTAGAAATAATTTGAAGAAAAATGAAATTTATTCTTACAGTAAAAACCAAGGTTGGTAACTCACAGAAATCTCCCTCACAACAAAGCAATGCACATTCCACAACCTCCAACTCTATTCCAATGGCATCCATATGACCCTACCCACCACCAGGTGTGAAAAAATATCTATAGGCTCAACAAGGACACAAAACCCAATTCAACTATTCCCCAGATGTCAGGCAGAGTGACTCATATGGGTCAAGAGAAGCATGGTCCAATCTAAGGGTGCAGTTGTCCATCTTGATGCACCCATGAGCACATCCTCTGAATTTGAAGAGCAAAAATGGAAGACCTGAATAGAGAAATAGACAAATACAAGAATTTCATGTGTGACTATCCACTACTTCTGTTTGGAAAAATGTTTTTTATTGAAGTGTGCAATTCATACCTGAATGTACAGTAAAAATTATGTGTATAGTGAATGCTGGGACTTTCAAATAAACATCTGTAGCCTCATACAGGTGCCTCACACAGCAGCCTCCAGCAACTCCTGGGTGTATGGTGAAAGGGTTGTTAAAAACCAGGCAAGAGCAATGTGAAAATTTAACTAACTTATATCCTATCTCCCATCCGGTGTATTTCCGCCAAACCACCCTATTTTTTTTCTACAAATTAATTTTATAGAGAATAATATAGAAGTCAACTGACACAAACTGTACAATCCATGGTGTTTGTTGTAATCAAAGAGCTTTGTGTTCATCAATTCAATTCTTATTAAAGCATTTTCATTATTTCCATAAAAGAACCAAAAAAACAAAAAACAGACACAAAAAGTCACAAATAAATGCCTACCCTCAAAATCTTGCCATTTACCCTGCTATACACAGCAGCTATTTCTACTTATTTTTGCAGTACTATTTATTAGTTTTGAAGGCATTTTATTGATGCATTTTCCCATGCCATGTGGTCTAGCTAAACCCTAAAAGCAATGTTTTTTTTTTTTAGTGCTGTTAATAAGACTTTTAACATAAAATTGAAGAATAAAAGACAAAACAAGTTAGAAAGAAATTACAAATTTTAAAAGAGAGTGTAAGGGATTTTCCGGTAAGCCTGGAGTACCATGGGACTATCCCAGTTTGGCCGCTGGTTTCCACTGGGTCCCCTGGTCAGCAAGAGGTTCTGCTTGAGCAGGGGCTAGGTACCTGGTGGCTCTGCCAGGCAGCGGATGGCTCTTGCTCGAGAGGTGGGAAACATGGTGGATGCCTGTGAGACTGGCTGTGAGGATGTGACTTCTAAAGGACATCCTTGGGGGTGGACCAGGCGCAAACACAGCACTGGATGCCCATACTCCTCATGTGTATTTTGCATTGAGGGCTACCTTTCACTCCCTGTGTTCCTGTGGAGCTCCTGCAGAACCATGGTAAAAATTATTGACAGCACCCACACCTCCCCTTCCCTAAAATCACCCTAAAAACCAACTTTGGGGCTGTGCTACAGACACCTGAATGCATTAATGCCATAGGGAGCCAGTGTGAACCTTTGACAACAAAACCTTCCTTCAGGGACATTGCTGATGTCTCCACCCTGACCCCACTACTCTTGTGGAACCAAGTGGGTGTCATTTCTCAGGCAGGGCTGTGACATTTTGGTGGCATCTGTTGCTTTTCTATGCTCCCTATACTTCTGCATCCAAGACTTGCAGGAGCACAGACCACTGCAGGACATTGGATCAGCCAGTCTTTCCTAGTTGTTAAAACATTCCATGGAGAAATGGAAACTGGAACCTCAAGAATCTGTATACTCTTCTACAAATGGTGGAAAGGACATTTGGCATAAAATCAAGAATTATGCACATGCTTTGTGAGATACAGAGAAAGAAAATAAAGAGAAAGTGGCAGAAGGAATACTCAAAGATATAATGGCAGGAAACATCTCAGATGTAATGAAGGCACGTGTATGCACAATGAAAGAACAGTAAGAACCCCATGCCATGCAGTATAAAGTCATAGAATATCATGCCCAGACACACAGGAATCACACGGTAAAATGCCATGGGTAAGGAGAGGGTCTAAAAGCTGCAAGAGCAAAGCAACCTGTTTCCTCTGAGTACCAATAAGTGCAAGCAACAATTTTACCACAGAAATCATGAAGACAAACTTCAACAAGGCAAAAAGGCACATTAACATGCAATAGTTCAAGGGTGCACAGAAAATGAGTCATTTCTAATAATATTATATCTAGTGAGACAGGCTTTTAAAAATGAGGGGAAGATTAATACAGCATCCCCATATTAAAACGAACAAACATACAAAAAATCCTATGGGAGATTTCCACCACTTGTGCTGCGCTACAATTTTAAGCAAGTTCTTCAGACAGAAATGAAAGGACACTCAACGGTGGGTCAAATTACATAAAAATTCAAGAACTCTCATAAAGTCAATCATTACACTAATTAAAAATAACAATAATAATGTATTGGGTTTTGGTATGTAAGTCTATATTTTAAAATTTCTAAAATTCAATTGCATAAAATTAAAGATCACCTATGGTTGGGCATATAAAATGTATGGACACATAATATGTAACAATTACAACAAGAAGTGGGGTTTCAGAAGGGAATTGGAAGAGTATACATGTATATGGATGACAGTTAACCCTATAATAATAAGAATGTACATTTATCATTTGTAACAAAGTTACCACACTAATGGAAAATATTCATGATAAGGGAATCTATGCATGTGGGGGGAGGATACGGGAACACTTCATTCTACATGATTTTTCTGTAACACATAACAGGTATACTTAAAAAAAACACTGCATCTTAGGAGAAAGAAAATCACTCTACACTGATAAATTATTCAAAGGCAAAGTCAGCAATTAAATATATAAATATGAGCAATTTTATATATATATAGCAAAGCTCCAAAATATAAGAAGCAAAAGTTGAAAAATCGGAGGGAGAAATAGATAGTGGTGCATTACTATTTGGAGAATTCAATACACCACATTCAATAAAGGATTGACCCCTTTGACAAAGTATCAGTAAGGAAAGAGAGCAATATAAAATGGTAAAGGATTAAGAATATAAATTGGGGATATACAGAAATTCTCTATTTTCTCCAGGAATTTTTCAGTAACCCACTGCTCTAATAATAACATAAATAAAATGAAAATAACTGCTAAACTCAGGGTGGAATTCATTTGAAGAGCAACATAAACTTTAGAAAAATTGTCTCCTACACATGAGCTTGAGAACTACCCACGAACTTACCAATCAGTCTGAGAGGATGGGAGATATTAATAAATGTGGTTTATTTTAAGAATGTAAATCATTCTGTGAACAAATATTTTCCAGTTGAACACTTCTTGATGATACATACTTAATAGAATAAAAATGTATTACAAAAAAGAGAGAGAGAGACAGAGAGTGTAAGGCCAGGTTAGATGTCATATAATCCATGATAAGTAATATCCTGTAAGGGAGAAAGATTTAAATGTTACTACTAATTCTGACATCATTGAAATCAATGATGACATAATTCTGTTTTGTATATTACAGCCCTAACTATTAGACCCAATAATTTGTAAGAATGACATCAATTACTGGTTTAGTGACTTTATTTTCATTTACGGCATATTCAGTTCTGGATTATGAAAATCTTGTTTGGGAATTCTGCACATCTCATCGGAATGAATTAATGCAGATAACACTCAATCAACCCCTACTTTTCTGCAGGAAGAAAGCTCAAAATTTTTTTCAACAGTACCCCTGAGAAAAAATTATAAACCCAGATGGTCTATTTTAATTAATGACTATGCATGAGAAAGTGCACAAGTAAAATGATGTACCTATCCTGCAGTCCTGGGTCAATTAAAAACAGGTGTTTATTTTCTATGAAGCAATTTACAGAACAATGTTCATCACACCACTCTTTCCATAGGCATCAGAGCAAGCAACCATGAAGCAAGTGGGGGAGTGGAGAGAGTGACAGAATGAGAAGGAGCATTGAGAGAAATGTCCAGAAGGACATGGCAGATCATGTACAAGGGAATTAGAGCCTTCACTGTTCAATCTGAAGAATGGATTCCTGCTGTTTTTAAGTCTACCCAGAACTGGGCTACCACGGCTCTTATACTAGATCATAATCACTATCAAGGAATGGCAAATAATGACAAGGTGTAAAAGGCAGCCTCAGAAGAGAGGTGAATTAAACTATTATTCAATCCTAAAGCATTATCTCGGAAAATCCCCTCATTTGCCAAAGGCCCCCTCAGATCACAGTCAGCCAAGGTTCGAAGAAGAAATGAACACAAAAAACGAGAATAATTTACATAACAATGAGGAGGCAGTCTAACCAATCCTGAATGCTAAATTAGCCTGCAGGACCCTGTTTCCAAAACGGCTCCCAGAAGAGGCGGTTGAAACTGGCAGGAGCAGGCTCCATGTGGTCTACCTGGGGGTTTGGGGAAATGCGACCCCCAGGTGGTGCAGGTTGTCCGGCATTGCGATTTTGCTTGCACCTCTTCCACTGGGGAGATCCCCTTAGGGTGTCGCTTAAACATATCCACTGCCTATTGTTTTGGGGTGGACAGGGAGGGAGGGAGGTAGGAGGGAATCTTTGGAATAGAATTCTCCTAAATTGATGACCAGGCTGAACTGATCAAACAAGTATGAATTCAAAAAGTATCTCTTCCTAGTAACAGGGTCACGAATCCATAAATCTGTTTAGAGGTAGTTGTCCAAATACAGATGAATTAGCAAGAAATGAGGAGTCAAATTGATGATTAAGGGGGAAAAGTAGTAAACACACGGAAGCCACAAAATGCACACAATAGCCATACCAAGTGTTCCATGTTGATAATAGGAGACAATGGAAAATGTGTGCCAAATATACACTCTATACCAAGCTTAGTGGTCATAGTCTGATGATAATATCTCATAATCTGTAACAAAGTTCCATCACGGTGTGGTGTGTTGACGGAAGGCTGTTGTATGTGGAGTCTTACAATATGCATGATTTTTTTTCTAAGTCCACCTTCTATAAGAAAAATATACTTTGAAAAATAATAATAGCCTGGGTTAGAGAAAATGACATTAAATGTATGATATGGACTTGACTCAGGAAAAAGCTGTTGATGATATTTTTTCGTGCCCATATATGGTGCCTTTCAAATAAAAAAACCATTTTCAAAATGCCTGGCAAATCACAAACATTGTAAATGACTGTTAAATATCTAATGTCATTTGAATATAATTTTTTTTCCCTAAGAATGTGTGCACTACTCAAAAGATAGGTATCCACTACATGAAAATGTAAGGCATTTATGTAGCTCCTCTGAAAAGTACAGTCCTGAAATATGAGAAGACATCCAGGATTTCATTCACTGGTGAAGGCAGGTGGTCCAAAAATTTCTGTACACTTTTTAAAAATTAATGAAGAAATGGTAACCACACTTCCTGGGAGAATCTTGACGAGCTAGATCCAAATGTTTTTCTCTGATTTTTAGTCTTTGAATACACCCAGTTTTGATTAATTTAGAAGAGATCTTTGTGAATTAATTTATGAATCTCTCCTCTAATGAGAGCAAGCCCTAGTTTTTCTTTCACAGAAAGCATCTCTGATTGGTCTCATAATTCTTTTTGATTTTCTCCTATATAGAGGGATTCTGAGGCAGTTACCTATATGTAAATAACTGCTGTTAGGTCACACTCTACTTCTTTGAAATCATTTGAAGTAAAATGAATTTTATTATTACAGCAAAAACCAAGGCTGGCAGCTCAAAGAAAATCTCCCTCACAACAAAACGATACACATTCCACAACCCCCAACTCTATGCCAATGGCATCCAGATGACCCTACCCACCATCAGTAGGGAAAAACCATCTATAAGCTGAACAAGGACACAAACCCAATTCAGCTATTCTCCAGATGTCAGGCAGAGTGACTCACAAGGGTCAAGAGATGCATGGTCCAGTCTGAGAGTACAGCTGTCCATCTTGATGCACCCATGAGCACATCCTCCAAATTTGAAGAGCAAAAGATATAGGACCTGATCTGAATAAAAAATAGGCAAATACAAGACTTTCATGTGTGACTATCAACACCCTCTGTTTGGAAAAATATTTTTGATTGAATTGTGCAATTCATACCTGAATGTACAGCAAAATTATGTGTATAGTGAATGCTGGGACTTTCCAAACAAACATGTAACATCATACAGGTGCCCCATGCAACAGCCTCCACCAACTCCTGGCTTTGTGGTGAAACAGTTGTTAAAAACTAGGCAAGAACATCATGAAAATTTAGCCACTACCTTATACTCTATCTCCCATTAAGTGTATTTCCCCTAAACCACCCTATTTTTTTTTCTACAAATCAGTTTTATACAGACTTAATAATATCAAAGTCAACTGAGGAAAAGAATACAATCCATGTTATTTGCTGTAATCAAAGAGCTTTGTGTTCATCAATTCAATCATTATTAAAGCATTTTCATTATTTCGATAAAAGAACCAACAAAAACCAGACACAAAAACTGACACATAAACGCCTCCCCTCACAATCTTGCTGTTTCCCCTGCTATACATAGCAGCTATTTCTGGCTATTCTTGCAGTAATATTTATTAGTTTTGAAGCCATTTTATTGAGATATTTTCCAATGTCATGTGGTCAAGCCAAACCCTAAATTACAAATTTTAAAAGAGTGTAAGGGATCATCTGGTAAGCCTGGAGTACTTGGGTCTGTCCTACTATGGCCACCATTTCCACTGTGTCCATTGGCTGGTGAGAGGCTCTGCTTGACCTGAGGCTAAGGGGTTGGTGGCTCTGCCAGGCAGCAGATGACCCATGCCAGGGTGGGGTGGGGAACACGGTGGATGTCTGTGAGGCTGGCTCAGAAGGCATGACTTCTAAAGGACATCCTTGGGTGTGGACCAGGTGCAAACACAGCACTGGGTGTCCAGACTCCTGTTGTGTATTTTTGGGTGGGGCCTACCTTTAGCCCCCTGGGTCCCTGTGGAGTTCATGGCAGAACCATGACCAACACTATTGACAGTGCCCACACATCCCCTTCCCTAAAATCACCTGAGAAACCAAATTTGGGGCTGTGCCACAGAGACCTGCATGCATTAGGGCCATGGGGACCTGGCATGAAGCTTAGACAAAAAAATCTTCTTGCAGGGACATCACTGGTGTCTCCACCCTTACCCCACTCCTCTCGTGGAACCAAGTGGGTTCCATTTCTCAGGTAGTGCTGCCACTTTTCAGTGTAGCTCCCTATGCTCCCTATGCTACTGGGTCCTAAACTTGCAGGAGCACAGACCACTGCAAGAAAATGGATCTGCCAGTCTTTCCTAGTTGTTAAAACATTCCATGGGGAAATGGAAACTGGAACCTCAGTAAATTGCATGTCCTTCTACACCTGGTGGAAAGGACATATGTCAAAAAATCAATAATTATACACATGCTTTGTGGGATAGACAGAAAGAAAATAAAAAGAAAGTGGCAGAAGGAATATTCAAAGATATAATGGCAGGAAACATCTCAGATGTAATGAAATGCATGTGTATGCACAGTTAAGGAACAGTAAGAACCTCATATGGGATAAAGTCTTAGATCATCATGCCCAGACACACAGGAATTGCACAGTAAAATGCCATGGGGAAGGAGAGAGTTTTGAAAACTGCAAGAGTAGACCAACATGTTTCCTGCAAATAAGTCCCAATAATTTCAAGTGACAATTTCGCCACAGAAATCATGAAGAAAAACATCAAGAAGACCAAAAGACAAATTAAGAGGCAATAGTTCAAGGGTTCACAGAAAATGAGTCACTTCTAATAATATTATGTCTAATGAGACATGTTTTTGAAAATGAGGGAAAGATTAATATGGCATCCCCATATTAAAACAAAAAGCAAAGAAAAAATCCTGTAGGAGTTTTCTACCACTTGTGCTGCCCTACAATTTTAAGCAAGTTCTTCAGACAGAAATGAAGGGACACTCAACAGTGGGTCAAATTACATAAAAATTTAAGAACTCTGAGACTCCATCATTTCTCTAGTTAAAAATAAATGTAATAATGTATTGGGTTTTGGTATGTAACGCCATATTTTAAAATTTCTAAAATTCAAGTGCATAAAAGTAAAGATCACATATGGTTGGGCATATAAAATGTATGAACACATAATATGTAGCAATTACAACAAGAAGAGCGGTTTCAGAAGGGAATAGGAAGAGTATACTTGTATATGGACTACAGTTAATAGTATAATAATAAGAATTTAGGTTTATCACTGGTAACAAAGTTACCATACTAATGGAAAATATTCATGATAAGGGAATCTATGCATGCTGAGGGGAGTATAAGAGAACACTGTTCATTCTACATGATTTTTCTATAACCTATAACAGGTATAATAAAAATAAAGCTGCTGCCTAAGAGAAAGAAAAACACTATATACTGATAAATTGTTCTTAGGCAAAGTCAGCAATTAAATACATATATGAACAGATATGTATATATATATATATATAGGAAAGCTCTAAAATATATGAAGCAAAAATTTAAATATTGAAGGGAGAAATAGATAGTGGTACATTACTCATAGGATAATCCAGTACACCACTTTCAATAAAGAATTGGCCCTTTTGACAAAATATCAATAAGGAAAGAGCAATATAAAAGGTAAATTAAATGATAAGG
>JAQZBX010107865.1:0-10610 GCA_029593785.1 Cabassous unicinctus
TCCTTTTTTTTTTTTTTTTTTGACCATCCCTTTTTCCAGTAAAGAATCTTTCAATCATTCACCATGGTTCTGTTAGGCATTGTGGATTTGTAGTGAGTAGGAAGCTAGCCTACATGCAAACTTTTAAATTTGGTTGTGGCTCTCTCAGTGCTTCTATAACTCATCTATCTACATTCCAACTTTCAAAATTGGTTTACATATCTCATCAGTTGATAGTCCCTCTCCCTTTTCTTTTTTGGTTAGTATGAATAACATCTAGGTTCTGTTACTCAGGAGGAGGTAGTAGATAGTTAGTGAAATAGGTATTAAATAGTCAGTAATGTCTTACCCAAATGAATATGTTAGCTTGTGGCATACAAGTATAGTGAAATCTTAAGGCAACCATAAGAAAAAATAGCCAATTTGTAACTCAAAATTGCCAAAGAAAGACAAAAAACTGATAGCACCTGTAGCAGTTTGGCATTGTTTATGAATTCCAAAAATAGTTACTGGATTATATTTGTAAGCTGGTCTGTTCTTCTGGGTGTATTAGATTGTATTAAATTCAGAGGTTTCCCTTTTACTTGATTAAATTATATTTAGGGCTTTGATTGGGTCACATCAGTAGGATGTTGAGTTCCTGCTCCCTTAATGGGTTAGGACTCATGGAGAAAATGACAGGGCAGAAGAAAGAGTTGGAGTTTTTGATGCTGGAGCCCCAGGAAGTAAACACACAGGAGAACACAGAGGAATAGAGATGGCTCCATAGACGAGAGCTTGATAGTCTACAGCTGACCTTGTGGAGAGAACAGAGCAACTGAGCCCAGAGAAAAACAAGCCCTGGGAGAGAGATGAGACTTATCCTAGCCTACAGTTGATATTGGAAGAAGCTGGGACCATGGAGACTTAAGAGGAAGAGGAAGGCTGAATCCTTGCAGATTTCTGCAGCCATCTTTCTCCAACACATGGCAACAGACGTTGGTGAGGGAAGTAACTTATGCTTTATGGCCTGGTAAGTGTAAGCTTCAACCCCAAATAAATAGCCTTTATAAAAGCCAACAGATTTCTGATATTTTGCATCAGCACCCCTTTGGCTGACTAATACAGCACCATATACTGCCAGAAATGGAGACCGAGATAAGAGTGACACCAGAAGAATTGTTTAAAAATCTTTTTAAGAAACAGATTTCCTCATAGTTAAGGTGAAATCAAATAACTACCTTTACTCTGCTTTAGCAGAAGACTAAAGAGTTATTTTCCAGATAAAGTACCTCATAAGGTTCTCACAAGTAGGCCACTAGTCACATGAGGGTGGGAATACTATTCTGAGTATAGTAAAATCCAGCCACCTGAATGTTGAAAATCTCTCAACTCTATCTACCTCTTGGTTCCTGGAGCCTTGGTAGCTAGGCTTACACACTCTAAGCAAGAGATTTGGAAATTATTCTCAGGAAATATAACAGAAAACATTTAAAGATACTCTCCAAAAGAATCTCATATCACTTTACAATGAAGCTTATATTTGACATATCCAACCATGCACACAAAGCTTCCAATCAGCATCCTAAAACACAACTGTTACTTATGAGTAGGTAACCAAAGGACACTAAACATTTCATAAGATTACACAACATAAAATATAGACCCAAACCAAGAGAGAGAGAGAAAAAAAAATGAAAGAAACAGAAAGAAAACCTAAAAACAAAACACAGAAATAAAACTCTTGATAGTAACAAAGAGACAAAAGAAGATACTGCATCCATGAAGTCAAAACAAGATTATATAATAAAAGATGATTCAGGGAATAGAAATGCTTTTAGAAATTAAGATTATTATAGCAGAAATAAATTTAATAAACGGCTGGGATTATAAGGAGTAGGGACTATTTTAAGAAGTAGAACAACAACAAAAAACCCTCAAAGATGAAAACTTAAAAGAAAATGCTTAAAACTTAGAGAATAATTCTAGGTTGTCCAACAGTCACTAGCATTTCCACAAAAATAAACCAAAAAAGGAGGAGACAAAATCATAAAACACAATTTTTAAAAATTCTCAAATCCTAAGAATAGTAAGTTTCCAGACTGAAAGTGTACAAGAATGCAGGACAATGGATGAAAATAAGTGTATCATGAAAATTCAGATCTATAGGGAGAAAGAGATAATCTTAAAATCTTCCAGAGAGAAAAGAAAAAAAAAAAGACGTTCATGTACAAAAACAAGAATGGCTTCAGGCTTTACAACAGCAAGGCTGGAAGTTAAAAGGCAATGTAGTGACATATTCAAAATTCTGAGGGACAATGATTTCAATCCTGAATTTTATCCCTAGTCAGTCTATTAATCAAATGTGACAAAACATGACCACCCATACATCTTTGCAAGAAAAACACCAGAATATATACACTGCCAAAATGAGGGCAAAAGCAAGTAAATGAAGATATAGAATCCAGAAGATTGAGTATCCAATCCATATAAAGATATGATGCACTTCTCCAAATGGCCTGAAACAGATCAGGCCAGGTTGGCAGATGGGATTCATAAAAAACAAAAACAAACAAAAAACAAGTCCTGATTGGAGCAGGTTATTTGATGTTAGAGAGATATTTTCAAATATGGGATATTGATAGGCCAAATTTTGTGTTTGAATATATTGAGGAGATTAATTTTCCTCAGGTTATTATAATAGTGACAAGCACAAAGACAACCAAGCAAATGAAATAAAATAGCACAACAATTATTAACTCCATGGAAAATAACATTGCATGTAAGAAAACAAAAATATCACACTATCAATTTTGCTCAGCTGTGAAAATCGTTTATTATCACAATAATATAAATGCTGAATACTGAGCTAGCCAATATCATGCTATAACTCCATTGGGATGATGTGTGCACTAGAATGCATATTTGTATTGGGTGTGTGTAATGGATATATGGTGGTGGGTGCAAGTGGATGAGGGAAGTTATGAACATGAGCTAAATTTTCCTCTTCCATTATAGAAAAGTCAATAAGTAACGCTTAAAATTCAAAAATAAAGAACAAGGAGATTTAGTATCTGATTGACTGATAGGGATGACAAGATAAAAAAAATAGTATATAGTTGAAAGTGGCCCTCTGGGAGAGAAATAGGGCTGTCAGGAAGAACTGATTTTTAGTTAGAATTTCTGTAAAACCATCTCACTCCTAAAACTATGCATGGACAAATATCAGAAAAAGTAAAACCCAAATTTTAAAAATCCCTCGTCATAATTTTGTTAAGGCCTCAAGAAGGAGAAAGGTAAACATGTGGCCATACTTAATAGATGTTGTAAGTGCTCACTCCAGAAAGAAGAGTATCAATTCCCAGCACTAGGAGGTAATAGAAAGAAATTTCATTACTTTTAAATGAACAAATAAATCCAACATTATTTTACAAATAGATGATATCTGAAATAAATAAGATGATTTTATAAAAAGATAATATTAAGATAATACAACCTCCTAAATTGGATTATTCATTCTCTCAACAAATATTTATTATCTACTATGTGCTAGATGATATAGCAATGATTAATACACATTATTTATCTTAAGTTGTTCATAGTCTAGTAGAGGAAATAGAAAAGCATGTAAAAATTTATCATACAGTGCAAGGAGCACTATGCATAGAGGAGAGCTCAAGAGCAAATGAGCACATACGTGGAGCATGTAAACCACTTCCTGAAAGAGACTTTTCAGCAAGTCGTGAAAATTGGGTAAAGTAAAATATTAAAAATATATAATCATCTTCCCAAGTAGCAGAAAACATTTATTTATTCACCTGTTTGTTTTATGTGTGTATTCATTATTTATTTGGAATAGTTAGTATGAGAAAAGGAAAGCCAAAAATATGATGAAGTTATGTCAGTAGCTGAAGGCACAAACTCAGTAAACTAAGACAAAATTGGACTCAATCCCTTAAACATATCTGTACATTGGACAAATTTACGGAACTTTTAGGAATATGGATACATGGAACCTGCAACCACAGACTCTGATTTAACTAGTCCGGGTTGTGGCCTAGGCATTGGGAGTTTTTAAAACTCCCCAAGGGATTCAAATGCACAGCCAGAGTTGAGAACCAAAGATGTCAGCTGTTTTCAGAGATAAATTCCAAAGTAGGAGCATATCTCAAGAAAAGTGACTAACCCATAAAATAAAGTACAGCAGAACTCCATGGCTATCACCTGTGCATATAATACCAATATTATCATATAATAAAATGGGGATTATATTCCCATTCACTTTACTATTGTAATGCAGGAGTACTGTGGACAAGGAATTTAATTTTCTCTTGAAATGCCTTTTGATTTTTAAGCTTTAAAATATTAAATATCTCAAAATGATAATGCCAGATTTTGGCTTTATGTGAACATTTCTGGAAAAGCTTCAAGAATCTGGCAATTTTCAATCATCTTATTTACATGATGATGTTGATGTAATATTTTGGAGTTTGTCTCTTTTTGGTGTCTCACTGAGATATTCAACAGTTCCCTTCCAACTAGTATTTTATTCTCACCAGAACATTAGCTTCTTAAAAAGTCTATTTATCTTAGGTAGTTACTGAATGTATGGCTCTTCACCATTATTAAGCATATTTTTCACTATAATTTTCATTAATAGTTACAGTAAAATCTTAATTCTGAAAGCTATTCAAAAGATAATTTCAAATATCTCTTAAAGTTGGTAGACATTTTTTACTATATTTCTGTCAATATTATTTATTGGTTTAAAATTTTAAAACTGTGAACATTTCAAATACATGGACAAAATTATAAAATAGTGTAAACACTGTACTGATATACCAACCTATAAAATTAAGCAGATATTAACATTTTTCAGTGTTTGCTTTCAACCTTTCTTCTTTCTTTTTTCAGGAAAAAAGGTATGTATAAATGCAGCTTATGTTCCCTTCCTCATCCATTTCCCCATCTCCATTGCCAAAAGTATTTTATTCCAAAATATATTTTTATATTTTACTAAATGAGTGCAACCATAAAACAGATATATAATTCCATGTGGTACATGTCTTTTTGCACCTTGCTTGGCCCAGACCAATGAATGTTATGTATACATGTTGATGCATTTAAAACTAATTCAATCATTTTAATTGATTTATAATAATCTATTGGATGAATAAAGTATAGTTTTTTCATTATTCTCCTGAAGAACAGTTACATTTAAAATTATTTTTTACAATCATAAACAGTGTCTACAAGTACATTCACATAAATATTTCTATTCTAACTAATTCTGTTCTCCTCTCCTCCATATTTTTGCTGCCTTCCTTTACAGAGAAAATTTTGGTTGACTCCCATCCTACATCAGAGTCCCAAAGATTTCAGACACAAGAGAAGTTGAAGGTAAGGGCCACAGTCTGGGGAAGCAGGAGTGGTAGATGAAGATGGAGGGAAAATGTTGCTTAAGGTCAGTGGGAGTACATTTTCTTCTAGTCAAAGAAATTTTCATGCAGGTACAATGTGCACTAAAATTCAGGGAGATGAATTATTTAGACCCTATTTAACTGTTTAACTCCTTCCCTATCCTTGACCACTGGTAGATATCTGAGCTATCCTCAGGATGGGTAAGCAACAGGTCGATAAAGACAGAATGCTACAGAGATTGTTGAGTGATCAGAATTGATTAAAAGTGGTAGAGGGATGAAATCTAATTTTTTGAAGGGAGAGAGAATCATGTTAGTTGGTAGAAATAGTGTGTAGGAAATCAATGAATTTAGGGGCATGGAATATATCACTAAAGCCTTTGGGAGAAATAGATAAAATAAGAGGGAATTACTATAGAATGTTTATATTCTTATGACTACAAATGAGGAAAGTTAAGAACATAGTGCAGTTTAAGCAAGTACATAAGAGAAAATAGCTTTATAATGAAAAAAAAAAGGTGTCTTTAAAAATTCATACAGGGGGAGCAGATGTTACTCAAGCAGTTGGGCAACACATGAGAGGTCCTGGGCTCAGTTCCTGGTACCTCCTAAAGAAGATGAGCAGATGCAAGAACTGACTCACTGAGCTGGCGCAATGAGCAGAAACAACGATCAGGAAGCAGATGTGGCTCAAGTGGTTGGGCACCCACCTCCCACATGGGAGGTCCCAGGTTCTGTCCCGGTGCCTCCTAAAGAAGACAAGCAGACAACGAGCAAAGGCAATGAGAGGACACAACAAGCAGACACAGCGAGCAGACAACAAGCAGACAGATGAGGTAGCCATCTCAGGGCGGGCGGTGATGGGGATAAAATAAACCAAAGCGAAGCAAGGTGAAAAAAATATATAGATAAAGATATAGATATATAGATATATAAAAATTAAAAAGAAAAAAAAAAAGAAAAAGAAAAAAAATCATACAGGGGAGTGGGTGTAGCTCAGTGGTTGAGTTCCTGCTTCCCAAATACAAGGTCCCAGGTTCAATCCCCAGTACTTCTTAAAAAAAAAAAATTCATGCAATTTTAATCATTATCTGATAGCATTGCAGTTCTTTAAATCACATTGGTAGTTGCAATCTTTCTTTTTTGGTTGGGTTTCATGTCCACTTATACAGTCTACCAAAATTATCACCATCAGTGACACTATAAAGGACAGGTTTTAGATCTGAAATAGAGAAACCAAATTTGGAATGGGATGCTTTACCAAATTTCAGTTTTTAATTTTCTTTAAAATTTTAAAGGGAAGAAGAAAGAAAGAAAAAGGAAGGAAGAAAGGAAAGGAGAGAGATGTTAAAAGTTTAAAAACAAAACAACAAAAAAGTTTTGTTTTTTTTTTATTTTGTCCTTAAACTCAAACAACATTTCTTTGAGTCATATTCCAGCAGCAAGAAGCCAAGGTGGATAGGATGGGGAAATGATTTTTCTTAAGAGGAAAAAAGAATTTTCTTTTCCTTTTTTTTTTATTCTAGAGTTCAGTAATATGGATTGACTCTTTGAGGTTACTTTCTGTGTTAACTTGGGTCCTCTGAGAAGCAGAGGCCAAGAGGGGATTAAACATGCAAATGATTTGTTGGGGGAAATGTCTGTAAAGGATAAAGAGGGGAGGGAGCAGGAAAAGGTGGGGAGAGCCTTTGGTAGATGATCTGCTGACAGACAGGTGAGAAAAGCAAGGAGGATTGGGTAGAAAGAGCTTCAGATTGCAGTGCAGTTCTGAGAAAGCTTTGGTCAGGCCAAAGAGGCGTCCTCCAGCAAAGGCTGCCCATTAGAGGAGTCCTGGGTGAGTTGGGCTCTCATCTTCCTGCTGTGCTCAGTCAATGCCTGGAAGCAGGGCAGTGAAAGTGTGGCCTCTGCAGTTTGAGTGCTGCAAGGAAGTGAGGATGTAGCCACTGGGCTCCTTGCAGCAGAAATCTCTGAAAGAGAGTTGTGAGTGCTCCAACTCCATGCCCACACACCTTTATTCATATTCTGCAATGTTCCTGTCTTCTTTTTCTCCCTCCTATTTTGTAGCAGTGCCAAAAAATATGAAATATTTTATAATATAAACCAGCACCCAGCCAAGTAGGAATCTTTAATGGAAAAGATATATTGTACTTCTGGCTCATATAACTGTAGCAAGTTGGTGGCTTACAAAATGTGACTGATGAACTCTTTTCAAATCTCTGCTTTTTGAACTTGAGCAGACATGCGTTTTCCTCATGTGGCTAATGTTACCACATGCCTGTGGGAAGCAAATGGGAACTGCCTGTATTTGAATTCTAACCTTAGTCCATGCAATTACAGAGAAGCTGTTTAACACTAACCTTATCAATAAAGTTGAAATAATTATTTTACATCCATTAAATCCAAATTCTCTAACTTAGTTCCAACATGATACAGTTTGGTCAAAGATTGTAATGGGCTATATAACTGACAAGATGAACTTTAGGAAAGACTATAAAAGAACGTCTATTTGGTGGAATAGCTGCAGGCTGTTATGGAGGCTTCAATTTTATGTAAAAGAAAGAATGCATTATAAAAGGATTTATTACATGAGAGTTCTTGACCAAGGACAATGAAAAATCTTGATAGATCTTAGCAGAGAAGCCTATGAAGGTTAAAATACTCATTTAAATAATTCAGTATGATTTGATTTTTAACCATGGGGAAAGAATCAACAACTATTTTCTTGGCTAAGAGGTTAGCTCTGAGATTTGATAAAACTGCATGAAGATATTGAAACAAAAAATTGCACTTCTCTGGGGGGTATTGCAATTGTTAGACATAATAATAGATAAGAGTAGAGATATGATCATTGCTGGACAGATGATTCAAAAACTTGTGCCATGCATAATTATAAACACAGTGTCACAGAGGATATCTGTAGTGCCTTTTTGGCAAATGGTGTGAATTTTTCAAGAAAAGCATATTTACACACCGAGTACCTCTGTCTTAAGTCTTCATAAGTATATGATCCAACAAAAGTATAATCCATAATTTAGAAATGATGTTTGTACACTCTCATAACCTCTGCCATGAAATGCTGGTAAAATATTTTTTACACTATCATCAGGAACAATTGTAGGTGAATAAAAAATAAAGCATGAGAAATTCATCAAATAATTGCTTGAACTGCTTGTATATTTGCAAGATTTCTGTGACATAGGTGTATGTAGTTTCATATATACTTATGTGAATTTTTCTGTCTTATTTTTTTATTGTTTTCTCATTTAAGACAGATTAAATTTGTGTTTTGATCAATCCTTAAAAGAAATGTGCAAGGCCACACAATGCATGTACTCATAAGGGCTTTTTGATTGCAGGTAAACCTGCTTAAGCAGAAAAGAGAAATATATTAAAAGAGTGCAGGGATGACTCATGGACCCAAGAACATGGATGCAATCAGGCTTCAGGAGTGAATTGGAATTAGGGATTTTAATGCCAGCATGACTCTCTCTTCCTCATCTCCCTGTTTGTGATTTGACTGCTTCGTTCTTTTTTTTTGCTACATGATACCAAGCAAAAGCAGGTTCTTTTCTCCTGATGCATCTTTAAAGCCAATTCCTGAGACACTGAGCTTTCAAAGAGAGCAAGAGTTTTATTCATTGCTCAAGCATTGGAGCACAGTGACCTTCTGGCCCCAAACTACATCTTTGATCTGCAGAAATTCTAATATTTTATAACATTGGGGTGCTAATGAATAATTGGAGTGGAACTGAACACAGGTTCCTTCATTAATAAACATTAGGGGCTGAACAGGGCAATGGAGTAGCAAACCTGGGCCAGTCACAAGGATTTGGGATAGGAGTATACAGAACAAAGGTCAGTTACAAGGTTCATATGGATATTAAACAGAGGTGGGTGGAGTGGTTACCATCCCAATAGTAAGCATACATAAGGGTGAGGTTCAGTCTAGAGTAATCATAAATGGGGTGGAACCACTCTAACCAGCTTCAGTAATTTCAAGTATTAACCTTTTGTTATTTTATAATACAAAGGCTATAATGATTTAGCAATCATAATTATTTGTTAATTCTTATCCCTTGGTTACACTACAGATGTGCCTTTTGTTGATTACCTGGGCACATGGCAGAATAAGGCTGACCAGAGTTCCCAGGTTTTCATCTTCTCCATTAAAGAGATCACTCACATTAAAACTAGATTCTTTTAATGCTAATTCCAAATTCTTAGTGGAGGAAAACTGCCAAGGGCTTAGGTCAGTCATATAACCCTGGACAATCAACTCTGACCAAGAGGAGCAAAATCCTATTGCACACACATGGCTTTCCAACTGTGAAAATGTAGATGATGTGAGTAAGGTAATGTCCAATTTCCAAACCGTAGGGAAAGACAAAACAGTAAGTGTCAACTACATTGTAATAAGAATGTCCATAAGCCTTTTTAAAGAAGATGTCTAATTTGTCCCTGATCTTATCTAAACCAACAGGAGTTTCTGGGACTCATCAGAAACATAAGTAAGGCCTTATTGTACCTCCAAATAAGCCTTAAATTTCATGAATTTACTTACCCTTTTTCTAGTTAGGCAAAGGAGGTTATTGGAGTACTCATACTGAATGATTTATTGTGAAAATATTGGATTTTTTGTGATTAAAAAATGAAGACAGGGGAGTGGATATGGCTCAAGAGATTGAGTGCCTGCTTCCCACATGGGAGGTTCCAGTGTTACTGGATGATTTGTTTCTGGGTTTCTAGGTTTTTGGCTTATGTTGCATAAAAAAATTTAAGGACACACCATAGGGTAGGCAAAGGAGTAAAGAGTTTATTAAGAAACAAGAGAATGAGAAAAGTACAGGGTCATGGACCATGGGCACATTGCAGGGTGAGATGCACATTCACGGCTGCAGGTCAGTCTTTCCTCCTCCTGCTTCATCATGTTGGGGGCAGGGCCCCAGCTGTTTGCTGTTCTGATTGGTTGACCCACCTCTCATTCTCAGGGACCAATGTTGAGGCCTTTTGAGCATATTTGGGACTTTCCCTCTGGATCCAAATAAGGTTCTCATGGCCAGGATCTCGCAGTGTCATCTTTCTGGCAGCCTTCTTCTCAGGAGGTTTCTAGGCGAGTTCTCACAGCCATGCTGTCTGCCGGGCCAGCTGCCTTCCCCTTTTCACCATACTAACCTGTCTCACTGGGTTTGGTCCCTGGTGCCTCCTAAAGACAGAAAAAACAGACAATAAGCC